>VZTL01023682.1:1193-14922 GCA_013400535.1 Scopus umbretta | reverse complement strand
ATTTATTTATATTTATTTATTTAATATCAATTTACTTTGGATGGGGCTAAAGCGTAATTACCTCTATTATAATTTGCTTACTTGAAACATCTGGGGTTTCTTGATTACTTAGTCATAAAGCCAACTTAAGCTGGATAAACAGCTGGCTATCAAGAGCTCCAAGTGTTTCCCAACTCTGAAATACTGACCCAGAGCTTCCAAAGCTAAAGAATCAAAAAAGCAGCAGTCTTTTAAATATTGCAAGTTATTAGATGATCTTTAAAATATTGCATGAATTCATCATTACACAGCAGTAAGGAGCTGAGAAACTCAGCTTCTGAAAACTTCAGGAGCCTGAAGTCATAATCTGAATTCACCACCTTTTCAGATCTTTTCAAAATTTTGCAGCTAAGAGTAATATTCCTTAAGAAACAGAAGTAAGTGATTTTATTGCTTCTGGAGACAACACCCTGATTAAATACTTTAAAATGTTGTTATTTATTAAAGTTAGAAATTTGGGATATCCCTAACCATTGGGGATGATTGATGTAATTCTTTTACCTTTGAGTGTAAATTCAGAAATTAATTATAATTCAACTTATAGTTTAAGGTAAAATAATTTCTGAAGAAGCAGCTTGTTGTATCTTACAGTGTACTTCTATGTGCCTTTACTTTACATTGATGCCTGCTGCCTCAGTAAACTGTCCTACTTAATTTCTTAATTTATTCAGTCTAAGGGATTGAAATGATTTATCTCTTTGCTTCATACTTGCAAATCTTCACCAATTCAGAAAAGCACAAAGAAATTGTAAAATATGAGCTATACAAAGAGTGTCTTTAGTTTTATTAGTAATACATGCTCTTTCTTTTGATAGCTCAAAGCCTTTTGATTGTTTATATAAACAGTTTATAGGAGCTTTACAGCTACAAGTGGAATTCTTTTTGTATGTTATTTGAAAAAGTATTTCCTGGAGTAAAAGTGATTGTGATAAAATTATATCTTTACAGTACAGAGTTGTGTTTCAAGGACATTCATATCAAATTGTACTTTTTTCTTTCTTGGTGCAATAGAGACATGTAGAACTTTCCATAACAACAAATGACTATGTTTCAGAAAAGAAAACATTTGGTTTAAATTTTTTCTTTATATTGGAATCTAGTTAAAAACATATTTGTCTGCAGAGACTTTATTCAGTGAAGTACTGAAAAGAGGTATAGGAATTAGTAGATAATTTGGAGAATTTTTGAGAACAAAAAGGAACTGGTTAAAATAAAGAGCAAACTGATTAACTCATCTGGCCTCAGCTTCTACCATGGGAGACTTTTTTCCACAAAGCCTTTTGCACCCAACCCTCAATAACAAAAAAGCAGCACTTTTATTTCGTTGGGAAGAAATGTTTGCTCTTGCTTACAAAAAACATTGTTATTGGTTGCACTGCAAATGAGGAATGACTGAGTTTAGTTTGAACTGTAGCAAAAGCCTGTAGAAATTTTAGACATCAAGAAGCAGTTGAATCCCACAAAGCACAGACAATTAGGATACCTTTCCATGTTCAGCATCCTAACATGAGCCAAACACACTCTTTATTCCAACTCTTTTTAACAAAAATTAAAAAGTTGCTAAATTTTCTGATTTAAACAGAAAACAGAGAATTAAGAAAATGATACTTTTGTTATCGTTTGGTTTTCTACAAGGTAGAGTATGATTGTTGAGAGACAGAATATGTGTAGCTGCTTTACTACATAAGCCTCCAGTACTGCTGTAGGTTTTAATTATCATTGAATGAGTTGGCTTAGATCTTCCCACACACACTTGTAATTGTAATGTATTCTACTTGTGAAAGAACAGTTATATCTCACTTTGGCCATAGGTACTTGAAAATTTCAGGTTTTGTTTTGACAGATAAAACTTCTCACAGTTATATATTTATAATCTTACAGATGCAAGAAAAATACAGCACATTCTTCATTTCTGTCCTACATTCAAAGGGTTTCTGCCCCTTCAAGTGACCTCTGAAGGCCCCTATCCCTTTAGAAATATGCAATTCAGCTCATCAAACTAAATTTCCAATGACCAGATTCTTCCATTTTGCTTAGAAGTCCTGTCAAAAGAATTGTCCTTTTCTTAGCTTAAATTTTCCTTCAGCTTAAACTCCACAGGACTTCCAGATCTCAAATTTTCAAAACTCCCTTTGAAAGTTTCTAAAATAATAAGGGCCTGAGCCACCTGCTTTAACTTTGAAGTTAGTTCCTCCTTCTTTGAGAACGAGTTGGACTAAGTGACACAGGTCAATTCCAGCTCAAATTGTCATTCTATAACTCTATGATTCTTGGACTTTCACTTATATTTACTAGGGCTTGATTTTGAAGAGTGAAATTATAGCCTAAGAACTAAACATTGTAGGCATCCAAATTTAAGAATCTCAGCTCCTGTTTCCTAGCCACACATCTGTCACTTTTAGTGTTTAGTTCAGCTTTTCCTTTCCTCTGTTTCATTTTCACTCCTACAGTGCCAAGCTACTTTTTTCTGGTACCTTTGAAATATTTGGCCATTTTGCTTTGGTTTTGCCTTCTCTTCCCCTAACCTTGCCAAGTCCCTGTTGGCAAAACCACACTACAAACTTTTTATATCATAGTGATGTCACTGATGGGGCAACTTTCAGATATTATTCATGCAACAAAACACAAGAATTAGAGTAAACTTTAGAAGTATCTTTTCTGATATAATCTGCATTTACAGTTCAGGTAAATGCATCTTTTTGTGAAATCTTAAAATCTAAGCCAGAACTTGTAAAAAAAAAAAAAATGTAAAAAAGTCTATTTTTCAAGCAGTTAAAGATCTTTTCATTAATCAGTGTTACCAAAGTGTGCAAAATCAACTCCTCCTTTCAGAGATTTTTTTTTTTTCCCTGCTATCTTTATAGCTGTTGTGAAAACTGGGAACTAGAGTGTAAGGCAATAGTGCCATAGGAATACAGACTGCAAAGACAGACCATCACCCAAATAGTTTCCAAATTAAGTAGAGGAAAAAATAAAAAAAGGTGAAGTAGGACAGAAGAGGTGCAAAAACATATTAAGAAAACACCAACTACTGATATTTGTAATTAATTATTACTCCAAAGAAAGATGATAAAGGAGTAGTTTTGTGTGATTTTTTTCTGTCAGATTCCAAGTGTCATTCCTGGGAACCTGGTGGGAAACTGAACTTGCACAAGATCCAGTTTTACTCTCCTTTTTGGGAAATCTCTGAGCCCTTGTAACATGTGTAAAAAGAGTAGGTGTTCACTTACAGAAGGGGTCCAAAAGTACATATTGGAAGATGCCATAAGGACATCTTCACATGATCTTAGTGTACCAGATGCTTTGGGACAAAAGGGATAAAAACTCTTCCCTGTCTATTCTGAAGAATTTGTTAATGCCATTTTTACCTCTGCAACACAACCTTATGGGGAAAAAAAGAGTTCTTTCCACTGTGATGGATGTAAGTTGTGCTCCCTAGGCCAAGAAGTGTGCACCAGCCTGAAAGTGTGCTAGCCACACATATTCTCTGTTCTCATACTTCTGGCAATAACTATTTTTCATTTCTTCTGCAGATGAATTAACAAGGCTTTCACAAGGCCATTTCAAGCAGTAAGTGGGAAAAAAGCTAGATCTATAATAAATGGCTAGACCTTACTCACTCTTCCCCAGTAACAGAAGTAAAGGAGAAGTGTAATTTGGGGATGGTTGGAGTCTGGTATCAGCAGGTAGAAATTTTACCTACGTTTACAAAGTATAAAACCCTTCCTATGACTTTTGAAACAACCAGATGACTTATTGAGTTCTGAGTCAAGATATTTTTTGAACCTTTTAAGGGTTTACTATTTGCTGCCCTTCTTCCTAGTAATTCAGGAGTTTAAATTAGATAACTGCTGAGCAAATTCCAAAGTTGTTCTATGAATGTCAGCACTTGTCTTCTTTAGGTGCTGGGAGAGGTACTTTTTGAATGAATAGTTCATCTTAAAGAGTGAAACCTCTCTTCTTAGCTTAGCTTTCTAATAGCACTGCTAACTTGTTTTTCCTTGATCTGTATGTCTGTTGGTAAAGAGGATGACTTGGGATGAGAGAGAGAGTGACAATGGGTAAACTGGGGCAGAAGACAACAAGGAGAGATTGTTGAAAACTTACAGTCGTGTAAGTTAAAAGACCCTACAGAAAGGCACTGTGTAGAGAAAAGTGAATCTGAACAATGTGAAGAAGAAAGGTATGGGAATGGAGGGAAACAAAGAAAAAAAAAAAAGTTAATAAATTGCCTGTGGATTGTATGTCTGCTTTTGGCTGAGTAGAGAATATATAATGTTAACTGGTTAAAGTTCCTTTCCTCTTGCTTTCTTGGTTTTGTGTTGACTGTATTTCGTTGAAATGCAACAATAATCCACAGCAAGGCTATGTGTGAACCACATCTAAACCCATAGAGTAACTTCTATTTTTTAAGGTGGGAGAAAATATAGAGAAAGAGGTGGACTGGGTTACTGTCTTAGAACAGATGAGACCAGCAAATTCACACGAGATGCAGCTTTGAAAAGTCGAGTATTATATTATCTAGTCAAGTGATAATCTATATTATTATATTATCTATCTATATGATATATCAGGTTATCTGAAGAAAGAGGGCCTTACATGGCAATTATGTATAAAATCTTACATTATCTGTGCAGTTGTGGTGGTATTTGAGAAGCATGACTTCAGAATTATTTAATATTAGAAAGACTGTGAAAATAAAACTTAAGTTACATTGAGCCATTGTACATAAACACACTGCTATTTTAGTCCTAGAAATTAGTTGGGTGATATGGCACAAGGAGGCCCCACAAACTACAGCAAAACATATACTTTTTATCCTGGCTTAATACGTAGGTTAATAGGTGTGGTGGGTTGACCCTGGCTGGACGCCAGGTGCCCAGAAAAGCCACTCTCTCACTCCCCTCCTCAGCTGGACAGGGGAGAGAAAATATAATGAAAGGCTTGTGGGTCAAGATAAAGACAGGGAGAGAGCACTCACCAGTTACTGTCATGGGCAAACCAGACTCGACTCGGAGAAATTAATTTAGTTTATTGCCAATCAAATCAGAGTAGGATAATAAGAAAGACAACCAAATCTTCAAACACCTTCCTCCCACCCCTCCTTTCTTCCCGGGCCCATCTTCACTCCCAATTTTTCTCCCTCCTCCTGACGAGCGGCACAGGGGGATGGCGGATGAGGGTTGTGGTCGGTTCATCACACGTTGTCTCTGCTGCTCCTTTCTCCTCAGGGCAGGATTCCTCACACTCTTCGCCTACTCCAGCATGGGGTCCCTCCCACAGGAGACAGTCCTCCACAAACTTCTCCAACATGGGTCCTTCCCATGGGCTGCAGTTCTTCATGAACTGCTCCAGCATGGGTGCCTTCCATGGGATCACAGGTCCTGCCAGGATCCTGTTCTGGCACGGGCTTCCCACAGGGTCACAGCCTCCTTCAGGCATCCATCTGCTCCAGTGTGGGGTCCTCCACAGGCTGCAGGTGGATATCTGCTCCACCATTAACATCCATGGGCTGTGTGGGGACAGCCTGCCTCACCACGGTCTTCACCACAGGCTGCAGGGGAATCTCTGCTCCAGTGCCTGGAGCACCTCCTCCTCTCCTTCCTCACTGACCTTGGTATCTGCAGGGCTGTTCCTCTCACATATTCTCACTCCTCTCTCCAGCTGCTGTTCCACAGCAGATTTTTTTTCATTCCACTGCTTAAATACGTTATCCCAGAGGCAATACCACCATCATGGATGGGATCAGCCTCAGCCACTGGTGGGGTGCATCTTGGAGACAGCTGGCATTGGCTCTATCAGACATAGGGGAAGCTTCTAGCAGCTTCTCACAAAAGCCACCCTTGTAGTCCTCCCGCTACCAAAACCTTGCCGTGCAAACCCAGTACAATAGGCAAGCAGGAATGCCCTAGAATTGTGTGTGTTGTGTAACTTTTCCTTCAAACAGACCCATCTTCATATGATGTAATTAATTTTGGTGGTCTTTGTTAATATTCTTTGTCTGATATTTTTTCAGCTAATGAATTACTCGGGATAAAAAGTAAGCTTTATAAGTGAAAGCTCAACAGGTTGAAGCAAAGTGGCTGTTTCTGAAAAATCAATATATTGGACATTTTTACTGTTTCTGCTGTTCTATGAATTTTTGGATCTTGTAAAACAGATTGCCTTTCAATTATAGACATGACCAGGCATCTCAAATTCTAGTTAAATAACCCAAAGGATTCGTTACGCAAGTAACTGTCCGTGGTTCTTCACTAATGGTGGATTGAAGAACTCAAAACTGGTTTAATTCCTATTTTTAAGAGTACGTGAGAACACATGCCCTTGACATCAACTTTTTTCTTTTCAATGAGACTGGTTTTATTGCACAGGTTCTGTCAATATAAGTAAACAGGCTATTGCAGTATATTCTTAGATTGCTACAAATAAATATGTTTTAAATTTTTAAAGATAATTCTAGGACAGAATATCATGAAACCCTGTCATTTAGCATTTGGTTTGTGAAGTAAATATTTAAAGTAAAGCACAGCTTTTGAATGGTGCTCCATATTACACTGTACTACAGGTATTTGTAGGAAGTTAAGGGGTGTCACATAAATAATACCAGAATTTCTTGCATTTGATGTGGTTGAATGGGCTGGAATATTACTTATTAAAAACAATGGATTTATAGCTCTATAATATAGTCACAAACCAGCTAAATTATTTGCTCAGAATAATTTGATCACCTGTTTGTTTGTTTGTTTGTTTCTTTGTTTGTTTGTTTCCTTTTTAAAAAAAAAATTAAATACTGGTGCATTGATTTTCCAAGTGCAAGTCAGGCCAAAGTTCTTAGAGGTGGGGAGAAATATGTACCCTCACAGGCTTGTAAAGATGGTTCAGAGACATTCTTAAATTAGGCTGTGTCTTTCTGTTGAGTACATGGAAATTGACTGTTTCTATAAGACAAATCAGTATATTATCTTATACCAGTAAAGGAGTTGCTTAGTTAGCACATTTATTCTGCTGGGAGAGGGCAAATTTGGGGTTCAGTTGTCTACTGTCTTTACTTGAGACAATCACCTGATGAAAGGAGAAGTAATGCAGAATAATTCAGAACCTTTTACTGGTGAACTGTCTGTTAAAAAAAAAAAAAGTGTCTGTTTTGAAAACATTGACACTGTGACCCCAACCTTATCCAATAACCAGTTTTGAAATAACCAGCATCTGAAACTGGCAAACTATGTCATTAAAGGCTTGATCTTATTAGAACCTAACTATTGTAAATCATCTAATCTGTTGCCTGAAACATTTGTCTTGAGCATCCTTATTACAAGCTTATATTACAGAAATTGTCTACCACTGTAAGCAGTTTATTTACGGATCTGAGAATTTGAAATCAGATGAAGAGTTAAATGGAAATGGAGATGATGTGTAAAGATGTGGCAGTCTAGATTTCTCAGGCTGCCAGTCTTAGGCTAAACAAAGCTCACATTCCACTTCCAGGTGGAAGAGAAAATGTTTGTTCACTTTCTTGAAAGATGCTTAACTAAATGTAGCTGTTGACCAACAGTCCTAATTGTAGTGAAATCTCTTCTTCTTTCCAGGCTTTTTGAGAATTGCTGAGCACAAAATGACATTGCGTGTACACAAACCAGTTGATTATTGTGACTGAGTACCATACGTACGCATGGTGCTATATATACTTAACATGCCTGAGCTGTCTGTAGACCTAATGGCATAACACAGTACATAGTTCAGAGGAAGGAGATTAAGAAGTAACTTGGCCAAAAAAAATGGGTTGGCTTCATAAACAAGACATGTATTTTCTATTTGCTCATCTTTGTGCTTTTGTATTTTTTAGGTGTTTGGTTTTGTTGGTTTGGTTTTTTTTGTTTGTTTTTGTTTTTTTTTTTTTAAGCAAGGAAATGTGGATCCTTTACTTACCATAGTGAGAAATGTGAAGAGACAAAAGGAGTTTCCTATTGTGCTGTAATTTAAGCTTTTAAGTGCCTACAGCCTCTGTGGATGCTGGGATACCAGGAATGCCAAATCAGCTGTCTCCAGCAAATAAAGGGCAACAATGACTGATTAAATATGAAAACCTGTTTGTAGAAGACACGTTGCAAAGTCTGTGTCTCAATTCTCTTACAGTTCATCATGATGAAAAGTAGAGACTCTAAAGCTTTGGGCAAGTGGTGTCTCATTCTCTTAAAAGAGAATTTAGTTTTAGTCCAATTTAATTTTATGAACCTTTGGCTTTGAATACAGACTTACCAGGTGACAAATGTATTTTCAGATGTAGGAGCATCCCACAGATTAAAAGCAATATTTTTATGGGTCCTTGGGTATTTAATGTGAAGGAAGTATAAATAGCTTCATGGGGTAAACACAAATTGTACAAGGTGCACTAGACTAGGTTCAGTGGAGTGTTGCTGAATACTGCAGCTTTGCCAGTTTAGCAGTAAACTGTTCACGTAAAATTAGTCATTGCTGTCACAAAGCTTAAGATTTTCATACTGTAGTATGTAGAGAGAGATTAAGGCCTTCCAATTGATGGCTAATTCTAGTCTGGTCATTTGTTTTCATCTTGTATTATACGCTGACATTGGTTGTTCCAAAAAGTCAGTAGAGAATTGCAATTACTTCAGTGTTTACTCAGTGAATGCTGCACCTCTATTTATGTACACATGGCCTTATTAGACTTCAGAAAGAATATTTTATTTGTATTTAAAAAGAACATCCAGAAAATAGTACAGTGTTAAATACCCCATTGCCAGCAGTCTCCTGGAGGGAACCAGGTGACTGTACCAGAGCCAAAGAGGAGGGCAATGCCACCTACAACACAGCTTTGTAACAGGTTTACGCTGTCACTGAGCTAAGGGAGCCAGTTCCTCTTTCCCACCACTAACAGGGACAAATTGACTCTCTGCAGCTTTTCCGTGCCCACTCCTGTATCTCATTCCATTCCCTGGAGCACAACAGGATTCATGAGTTATTTTATCATTTTATCAGTGTTCAGCTTGATAAAAAAATATATATATTTCACTTTGGTGAAGTGATCCAGCAAACCTGAGTGAAAGCATACTGTGAAAGGGAAGAGGTTAAAAAAAATCAGTGCTAATTCTGACATCAAATTATACACTGACGCAGAAAATGAATCAGAGTAAACCATTTCTAGCACTCAAAGGCATGCCGATATAGGGACTGCTAATGAAAATTGGTCTAATAATTTGAAAGGCATGCATATTAAATATACATATCCCATGCACTATAATATTTTGAGTAAATGGAACTTCTATTGGAAATTCTAATCAATGACTTATTAAATTTGTTACATTTTCTGTCAGATGCACACTCTTTAATATGTTCCACTGCTCCACTGGTGGACATCTTTTGAGGTTTTCATCTTCTTCATAAATGACACTTTAGATTTTGATGAAAGTATCTTCCCAAACTATATATTTTTGTTGCCCATCTCATTATTTTTCTTGAGAGCAAACTGTTTCTCATTTAATTGCATTTGGGTATTGCTGCATTTGCTTGGTTTCAAATACCATAATTAAAATAACAACGGACATTGATTATGACAGACTTATGACTAAAGCTTGTGACAAAATCTTACTAATCACTTTTCTGCTTACTCAGGCAATTGGTATCACTCTGCCTCAATCCTGACATTTACAAGTTTGTTGTCAGCTAAAATACCGCTCAGTTTTTGCATTGGTTATAGCTGTACATATGGCCAGCAGATTGAGTGTTCTTTTACCAGTATATTCTCATGGTCGTGTATTCTTTGACACCTCCGCATATACTATAAAACACAAGGGGGAAGGGGGTGCTGGTGTCCACATATGTCACAGAATACACGTGTTAATAGCCATTAAAATGTTTAAAGAGCAATATTCATCTTAGCCTCCATGTTGAGAAGATATCAAGGCAGGTCAGCTGTGTGTTACGAGCAGCCAATTGGAAATTTCTGCTTGTTGTTTGTGTCATTCTGTCAGACTTACTATTTCTTTTTAATATTTCTAATCCTGGGAAGGAGCTCAGAATGCATCACTTTATTTCGTGAATGCTGTCTGCTCATAGTGAGGATGTTCATAAAAACCACACACTAGCAAATCCCCAAAGGATAAGTCAATTAAAATATATCTAATTTACTGCTGTTATACATATTGGGTGAACTGATGAAAAGAAACAATTTAATATTCATCTTAGTGAGGATTCAAGACTAAATTAATGATACAGTTTCTCAGTCTAGTAGCTAGACCAATTTATATAATATATCCAAAACCTCCATATGGTTCTCTATTCAAAGACATGGGAATAAAGTGTCATTTTCATAAACATGGAATTTTCTAACAGCAACCCCCATCCAGCCTTCAGCCTGTCTAGGCCATCGGTCACCTCAGGATGCAATACCCCTATCAGCGCCACTGCCAGAAAAACTGGGACTGCTATTTTAACATGGGTATCTCAGGCACATAATACTGAGAAACAACTGTGGTAATTAAAAAAAACAAACTCTCTGATATTTTAAAGTAGTTTATACATTCCATGAGCCAAAAGAAATCAGAATATTGAGTCTGATACCCTGACAATATTTGTGGAATTGGATAAAATTTCTTCTATTTTGATATGACCTCTTTATTCCAGTAATAATTCTGAAATGATCTTTCATCTGTGTGAAACACTTTCAGGAGATACTAGTGAGAGGAACTTTCTTAATGTACTAGTCAGAAAGAAAGTACGTGATGTTGCCAAAAGGAAATGTTACAAGTAATTGAAAAAGTGGGAAATCACATGGAAATTGGAAACCAACCTTAACTACAGAAGTCTTCATTACACTAGCTATGATATATTATGTATAATTATAATTGGGAACATGTATTCCTTCAGATTCTTGTTTGGTTTTGCTGATGTCAAACATTATCCAGATGGTATAGTGCATTTTCTGTAATCACCTCCTTTTTATCTCATGCTTTTCCTGATCTGTATTCTTCACAGTGCTTTTTTTCCTTTCCTTTTTTTTTTTTTTTCAGAAAAGAAATTATAATGTCCTTCATTCTTTAGCCCTATTGCCATACTTTTCTCTCCATTGGAACCATTTCTTAGTTCATAAACTTAATTTGTCCTTTTTTCTTAAACATGCTTTTTATCTCTGTTTGCTGATTTCAGATTTAATGGCCTGAGTGCTTTAGAAGCAAATATTACTTGTCAGGAATATTGCCTGTTACTGGTATCATTTTCAGATCCTGCAACAGTAAGGATTATATACATAAGCTACATATATTTCACACATATGAATTCTGAGGCTGATTGCACAAAATTATCTACATGCAGTTTGAAGGAGTGATTTTTTGAGAACCAGTGGGAAGAAAAACTCTTCTTCGTCAGACCTGATAAGCTACAAAGGAAGAAGATGGTTCCTCTCCTCTTAGTGAGTGTCTTAGGCAGTCAGTGCAGAGGAATATGTGACTCGGGTAACAGAGTGGGCAGTGGCATCCGCTGGGGAAGGGGTGTTGAGTTTTTCCACTGAAATGGTTTCTCTTTGGAAGCACAGACTGGAGATCCATGAACTCAGTGTTTATTCTCAGTCTCCTGTCTTTGTAGACTTTCCTTTTCAGTGTCCACAAAATAAAGAAACTCATTGTATGAAAGTTTCAGGTTTCCCATTAGCCAATCTCTGTAATGAATGCACAATAGAAAATAATTAACATAGAAAGACACACAAGCACATGATTAATCCTATGCATTAACTTTGCTTGTAATTTCCATTAAAATGAACAATTTTAATATCCATGTGGAATTTAAATCACACTTTTTTTTGCCTGGTTACCTCCTAGCACGCAACAATATAATCTAAATCTCCGTCCATCTCTGCGAGTTTATGCATACTAACAGGTGATGTCATCAGCATAAGAACTTAGAGAGACATAAGTATATATAGAAAACTTTTCCAGGCACTGAAATACACCTGACAGCTATCTGAGAAAGAATCAATCAGCTCTCTGAACAGTGCATGTAACTCATAACAAGAAGTAAAAATAAGTGAAACTGCCAGGAAAATCAACTGATGAAATTTAAATTTTAAATCAGTATTACCTGGGACACTGGGATTAAAACTCCTAATCTTTCAGAAAATGCTATTTTTTTTTTATTTTTTTTTTCAGCAATGCTAGTGTCCAGAATTATGATGCTGTCCTTAGTATCACATCAAGTACCAGTGTAGTACTGATGGGGCTGGGCAGGGGGGAAGACTTCTACCTGCTGAACTGTGCTCACTACCTTCTGCATCTACATGGCAGTTCTTTCAAATCTTCCTGGTCTGACAATCTAAGAAGTCTTCTCAGATGCAAACTTCCCCACTTGTCACTGTTCCAGATGCTCCTTTGTGTTTGTGTAGATGATCACATAACCTAACACTTCTCGTATACCTATCTATATTCTTCGTTGCAGGTTTTCACTGTGCTTTTGTTCTCTTCACGCTTTGGCACGTGCTGCTAAAGCACCAGTTCGTCAGAGAGCCTGTTTAAACAATTTTGGAAAGAAATGTGTTCACATGTAAATTCAGGTATTTGGTTTTAGTAAATCTTGTGGCAGAAGTGAAACACAGGCAGTACACATGTACTCACCTGTTCTTTATTCTCCACTCATCAATCCACAGGAAGCAAGACTTGGGGAGCTTAAGGCTGGGAGAGGCTATAAGAGCAGGGTGCTTGAAGAGCCATTAGATTTAGTCATGTTTCCTTAAGGCAGCAACTTGCACTGGACTAAAGAACATTTGTATTTCAAAAACGTATAACTCCCTACAAGGTCTTCAGTCTTGAAAGGTATCAGGTAACAGAGAAGCCATCACTTCCTTGGGCAGTTTGATCTGATGGCTGCTTTCCCTGCTATTAGTGTGTGCCACGTTTCCAATGTAAAGCTGTCTGGTAACAGTTTACAGTCAGTGGTTCTTGTTATGGCTTTTTCTACTATATTAAACACTGCATTCAAATCACTTCTCAGTCATCAGATGGAAAGTAAAACAGCTTGAGCTTTTTAGCCTTTTACTGAAAGATAAATTTTCCCCATCCTTTGAATCATTTCTTTCTTCTCTTTCTTTAGGTCTTTTGGTTTACAACATCTTTATTAAAATGTAAAAATTTTAATTTTATGCAGTATCCTTGCATTGGAGTTATGATGCACTATACTGAAGTAAAATTGCTTCTGTACTGACGTTTGCTACTAATTGAATCTATTGCTCTTCAAATGTGTATCTGAAGATTAAATGAAATTTTTCCAAAATAAGCATATAATCATAGAATGAGTTGGGCTGGAAAGGGCCTTTAAAGATCATCTGGTCCAATTCTCGTCCCATAGGCAGGGACATCTTCCACTAGACCAGGTTGCTCAAATCCCCATCCAACCTGACCTTGAACACTTCCAGGGATGGGGCATCCACAACTTCTCTGGACAATCTGTTCCAGTGCCTCACCACCCTCATCGTGAAAAATGTCTTCCTGACTCCCAGTCTAAACCAACTCTCTTTCAGTTAAAACCATTGCCCCTTGCCTTGTCACTACGGGCCCTGGTAAAAAGTTTCTCTCCGTCTTTCTTGTAAGTTCCCTTTATATACTGAAAGGCCACAATAAGGTCTCTCCAGAGTCTTCTCTTCTCTAGGCTGAACAACCCCAACTCTCTCAGCCTTTCCTCATAGGAGAGG
>VZTL01023680.1:25289-38275 GCA_013400535.1 Scopus umbretta | reverse complement strand
CCCCCCCCCCCCCCCCCAACAGCACAGAAGGAGGAATTTGACCAGGGGGAATGATAAGGAGATTTTTATTTGTTTAAAATTAACATCAAACCATTTCCTAGAACCTTTGCAGAACCAGCTGAACCCTCCTGACCCGTTTCTGTCGCAGAAATTCCTTCTTTGCCCCCGTGAGAGAGCAACCTTGCACTGGGTGCACATTGCTTGGTCTTCCATCACAATCCTGGGCAAAAGCAGCTGGAAGAGGCTGAAGACAACAGTGTGATTGCCGCCTTTGTCTTGTTAAAAGGCTGCCACCATAACGGGCAGCGAGGCATGACAAATAATTGCTGTTAACAAATTGCGGGAGCTGTGCAAAGTGGCACCAGGACACTGCCTGCCTGCCCTGGGGAAGCTCTGCACAACCCTTCACGCGGTTGTTTTGACTGTTTCTTTTCCCTGGGATTTCAGCCTCGGTTGCTGAGGTTTTCTCGGGGAGTCCCAGGTCTCTTCTGAGGTCCCAGGGCTTTCAGAAGACGTTAGGTGCCTGTCCTCAGAGGCCAGAGCTAATGTCCCGGCCCTGTGGCAGCGGGAGGGATGCCGGAGGAATGTGTTTGCCCTCTGGTTTTGGGCAGACCTAAAACGTAGAGCATATTTGTCCTCCCTGGGTGATGTGTCACGCACCGTATCGTGGCATCGGAGCCCAAAGGATTGGTTCATTTTCATCTGTAAGGGCACATACCACCACAGTCCAACCTTAAAAGCATCGCGTGGGGCGAGAGCCGCTGTTTTCTCCCTCACGGAATATTGCAGCTATCCCCAGCTCGACGAACGGCAGCTCTGCAGCCAAAAACGTGTCTGCCAAATACGCCAGAGAAGGCATCTCCGCCGATCACCACGAAAACAGGAGCTTCAGGAGGAAGCAGCAAAGCGGGTGTCCCACGTCCAACACCCGGGACCAGCGAGGCCAGCGGGGAAGGATGCGAGCCCACAGTATGGCAGACCATCCACAGCCACGGGGAGCTGCAGCAAGGGTTGGGGACGGACAGACTTCCTACCTAAAAAAAGTCCTACCAAGACCCCAACACATTTCTGGCTGACTCTTTGTCAACCGTGCTACAAGACGAGCCGTTGCCCAATAAGTAGGTCGAGCTTGTAAGAGGAGAGAAACAACTCAGCCCAATGCTTCTCATCGCCCGCATCAGGCAGCCTCATTTCTCCCGAAAGACAAATGGAGCATTAGCTGTTTGGGGACAGCTTTGTGTATCTTTGGTAGGGAAGTGTTTTAACTCATGGCAACAGGCTGTGTAAATCAGAGCTGGAGCCGCAGCCAAATGATGCAATTAGAGGTCTTGCTGTCAACAAACAATCATGCAAATTTGTTCTCTCTGATACGAATCAAGGAGGAGACATGACTAAGCATGTAATAGCAGGGGGTCGGGAGTAGAAGAAGTTGCCCGATGCTTCCTAATGAGGGAAAAGCTTACTGCAAAATGGAAACAGTGAAAAGGTGAAGATTTGTGTGTGTCTCTCCAGGAACTGATGTGGCCAGGCCGTACCTGACAGCAGGTCCAGTCCGAGGTTTAGGTAGTTTGGTCTCTCCTTTGAAGGTGTGTTGTCCCAACAGAACTAGTCCCCTTGCACAAGGCTCGCAGGATATTTATCCTCACCGAGGACCAGCTAAGTGTTTTTGTGCTGACAGCCAGCTCTCGTCCCCCTCAGAGCTGAGCTTTGACCGGCAGTGAAAGGCAATCAGCAGTGTCCTGATTAAGGGCAACGCTTGCCCCCGTTGGCTGGAGGTGTGGGATGCAGAAGGGCTGTTTTGGCAGGGCTGGTGCCTGTGGTGAGCCAGACGCAGCCACGCTCCTCGCTGGGGAGATGGGGCCGGGACCTTGTGGGTGCGGGGTTAGCAAGCGAGGAATGGCTGCTGGTGTGGCCACTCTCGCCCGGGGGAATTTGCACACCACGGGATGGTCTCACCACTTGGTTTGGGGATTGTAACCTTCCCGTTGAAATCTTGGTGCCTTAGCAATGCCCCCGCTGCCTTCGCTGTCTGCCCCAGCCACTTTCAGGCCAAGCATCAAAGAAGCGGCCCCGTGTGGTGGTGGTGCGGGCTTGCTGCCTATGTTGACATCTCTCTTTAGAGCAGGAGGTGATGGGGATTTTTTTGGCCTTGGTGCTAAAAGAAACAGCTGCTCCCGTCGCATCCGCAGCCCTCGAGCACCTCTGCCCATAGCTAGTCAGCGCGGTGTGGTGGGTGGCATCGGTCCCCCATGCTGTGCCTGGTGACCTCTTGCTGAAGGACACCATTCAGCTGGGCCTTGGGAAGGGATAGGATGTATTCCTGAAACATCTTGAAATGGGTTTAAACGTGAACCAAGCCCCCAGCACCCCACGCACCCAGCCCGCCGCAGCACCCGCCCCAGCACCCTTCACGGGGCAGGCGTGGACCTTTCCATCCCTTTCCATTGCCCTGCTGTGGCTCAGCCGCCGTTTCAACATACACGGTACCATACGCTGCTCCGTCTGCCAGGTGTCTCCTGCACCCTGGGTGGCCCATCTCTCTGTGCACATCAGGCGTTTCCCTTATAGCGCGCTGGCTCGGAGCCACAGCCGTACGTAAGCAGCTGCTCAGCTATTAAACAGCCTTATAATCTCAGGACTTAGCATCAAAGCAGAAACTCTCTTAGCAGAGACGTGCAGGGATCAGACTTAAAAGGAGTCACCGAAGGAGGCTGGGGAAGAGTCTTTGCCAAGTAACATCTGTCTAAGACAGTTAACATTAAGTACAAAAAAAACCACCAACCCTTTTGTTTGCTTCTGTTTAATGAGCAAGAGAGCGCTCTCATGGAGCCTAGCGTCTCATTTCGCTTTCTAAACCAGGTCTTGCATAAGCCCATGTACTTACCTGATCTTTTCCTTCTCTTTCAAAACAGGCATGCAAGCCCAGCTGGCCTTTTGCTGACAGCTGTGGTGGCAATTTCCTACACAATCGCAATGCTGTATGAGGGGTGAGTAGCTTTGCAAAACTGGAGAGCTTCTAATTATTTCTACCAGCTTTAACTCCCGAGGTTTCGGGCAACTGCAGAAGTAGAGATGTTTTTTCCAATTAATTCAGCGGGGAAGAAGGCAAACAGAGGATTGTTTTTCAATTGTTTTGATAATGGGCAGATTCCTCTCTCAAACTATTTGCTGAGTTCTAGGAACATTTATGCATTTGTTTATTTTTATCAAAATTAGATCTTTTTTTTTTTCTTTCGGATGCCTGTTTCTGTCTATACAAGAACAATGAGGAAGGCAGTGAGAGGACTTATCGTGTCATCTGAAGAGACCCTGCAAGAAGAGCTTGTGTTTTGTAGTTCCTTGGATGGGCTTCTCTGATATTTTGCACCACAATAGCCTGGCAGCCCAGGACAGAGCAGCCCAGAATTATTCCCAGAAGCAGCGGTTGTGCTTCAGCAGTGAAAGGTCTTTCGCATTTGCAAGGGAGGAGGAGATGCAAAAAGAGCTGAGGCCGGTCTGCTGGCAGGGGGAATCCGAGCATGTGCTGAGCCTCGTCGTGCTCGGCGCAGAGATGGTCCCGGGTGGGAGCAGCTTGGAGCTGCTCTATGGTCCAGAGAGACCAAGCCGAGGAGTGCCATGGCACAGGAATAGTCAAGCTGTGCCAACCCGTGAAGGGCAGAGTTTCTGGGCCCAAAGGAGAACACACAGTAGTCTTGATTTTAATTCTATCCCCCTTCATTTACCTCTCTCTTGTGTCTCTGCCCCCTCTCTCCCCAAATTCCCATCCTCCCAACCCCAGGCCTTTCACAGAGGAAATATATCGGCAGAAACAGAAGGGAGTGAAGAACAAGTAGCAACAGGTACGTTTGCCAGTCGGCACTTCAGCGAGGGGGGCTGCTTTGCCAGACTCCCCCACCTACGAGCGCGTTAGATGGGGACGGGAGCACCACCCGCCCTCCCAGTGCGCCCCTGCCCAGCCCTGCCTCCCCTGGCTTCTCCAGAGCCCTTCCTGCACTTCTCAAGGGATTTGAGCTTCAAACCTCTGCAAAAACCCAGGCGGGAAGGCTTTACACAGCGGCAGTTGTGTCCGCCTCTTGGCACCTAACCAGCAACCCCCAAATTGTTTTGATTATATACTTGAGAGTCAGTGCGAGGGAAAATTGCCGGGGAGCTTTGAGGCTCCGGGCTTAGTCTAAATCAGGCAGAAAAAAGCAGCTATTAGCCATGGCAGGTGCTCCAGCGAGCGGCAGGGATGGTGCGAGAGGGCTTGCGTGCCCAACTATCCTGCAGGGAAATCGGACATCCCTGCTCCAGGCTGCTCCGTGCCTGAGCCGAGAGCATTCCTGCACATGGACGTGCACCGGCTCACCCCAGAAACTCAGCTTTCGTTTTTTTTGGCCCCTTGCTTTTTGGAGCCAAAGGTTTCTGCAGAAGCCTAAGTTCCTGCCCAGCTCCTTTCCCTGGGGATAAATGCCCCCCCTGGAAACCCCCCGTGCACCTGCCCGCTGGCAGTTGGAGAGGTTGGACAAGCACACGGGCACTGCTGAGGTTTTGGCAGCCCAGTAGCCTCTGCCCCAGCAAAGACGCTGCAGCACCAGTGAGGTCCCTAACAGAGTCTCATCTCTTTGCCTTTGCAAAGCAGTGTCTCGGATACCTCGGCACAGCACGCCTCTCCGGTCCCACGCTGTCCGATTTGACCGTTTTCCTACTGAGATGTATCCTACTAATTAGCCCAGCAACCCTTAATGAGCCAACTGAGCACCCTGCAGTATTGGAAGTGATCAGAAGAACAGCCTGAGCACGGCGGCACCTCCTCGCTGCAGCCCACGGACGCTGGAGGTCCCTGTCCCCAAGGGCGATGGAGGGATGGCAGCCATCCCGTGGGGAAGCCACGGAGAAGCCACGGAGAAGACCAAGAGGAAGAGTCAATCCCCAGCCGTACCCCGCAGATATCCCATCCCCGGCCGTGTTGGTGCCCGGGTCCCCTCCATACCCACCCAGTCCCTCCTTTTCCCCGGGGGCCATGTGAGGGTCCTGCCTGCCTTCCCCACCACCCAGTGCCTTCCAGCTATTTTTCACTGCCTTGCAGGGGCGATGGGTGGGAGGGAAGGAGGGAGGGAGGGAAAGGGCTGCTTCTGCCTTCTGCGCTGTGCAGCAGCCGGGTACAGGTCTGCCCCTCCGCCCCTGCCGCCAGCCTCGGCGAGTCCCAGAGATCCCGCTGCTGGATCCTGCCCTGAACGGGAAGCTCCCAGGGGTGATGCTCCAGGCCCAGGTTCAGTGTTTACAGATTCCTAGAACAGTTTGAGGAATAAGCTGTAAATGACCAAACCAGGCGCAGCATAAAGCTCCCGGCAGCAGCGCTGGAGAAGGGAGCGGCGCTGCTCCCGGCTCCTGCGCAGGCACCAGGACGCGGTGCCGCGCCTCGGCGTCGCGTCGTCCCCTCCGCGGAGGGTCCGTCCTTTTCGCGGTGTCACCTCTGTGAAACGGTCCCATTTCCTTTTGCTTTCGCATGTTGTAATTCACCCTTTGGGCATCGCTCAGCAGGAATTAAAAGTGTTGGGTTCTTTTCAGTCCAGCCTCTGTTTGCTTCGGCCGGGCTCACGGACACCGTGTTTCTGTTTCACCGCTTCAGAACCATTACACAAAGATTTTTTTTTTATCACCATCTCAATGGCTTTCCTCTTGAAGACTTGGGCATAGTATTTTATTTTTAGATAAGTTTCCACATCCCCTTCACAGTTAATGTTTATAGACAGAGGCTAAAACAGCCCAGTACCCATAGCAACCGGCCAGGAGAGGATATGTTGCATTGTTCAGACAATTTATGTCAGAGTTGCCAATCCTGGCTCAAAGTCTGTGATGTAAATAAATTCAGATTTGTTGATAGGTGATATCAGTATTTACCAAAGAGACATTTGCTTGTTCAGGAAGGATTACTCTTAACGAGAACGCAGCGATGGCTGTATTTGTGCCGTCTCATTCCCAGTCTGGCGACCGTGTAGGCCTTTCCCTTTCCCCGCTGCGGGGCCGGGGGGACCCCAGTTGTACCACCCCCAGTCAGGATCAGCCCCTCCAGATGGGTGTCTGTCACCATAAACCCCAGTGATGGAGCTGCTTCCCCTCCCGTGCCCACAGCATCCCAAAAACGCAGGGGTTTGGTGCTGGCACGGGGACCTGCTTCAGGGACTCCTTCCCCCTTGATCCGCCATTTCAGACCCAACCCTTCCCACGTCCCGGCTGCTCCATGTCAGCTTTCCATTGCACAAGGGGTTTTTTTGGGGCTATGCCAGATATATCCCTGTTTTTTAGTAGCTCTTCCCGCAGCAGCCAGCACGGATTAATGTGTTGCTGCATTCACAGAACTGGTTCTGGCTGCCATAAAGCTGGAGTTTGATGTTTCAGTGGCGTCTGCTCTGTTCCCTAAAGCAAAACCGAGGAGCTGGAAGGTGAAGTTCAAACCCATCTCGCAGGGTCCAAGCCTATTTTTCTCCCTCGGGTGTGGGGTTGGCCCTGGCTGGAGCCAGTCCCCAGTGATGCCATGCCCCTCACCAGTGCTGCAGGGAGGAAAACAGAGAGAGACCATTATTTATATTCTTTTATAGTATCTAACAGCGAGGGATTAAGGGACTCTCCCTGGTTTTAAGGAAAAAAATTGATTCCTCTCCAATTACCTAATATTTCTCAGAACTTGAGATTACAGAGGGTGAGGATGAAACCTTCAGGCTGAGCATGAAGCACTGGTGGTGTCGGATCTGTTTCTCCCCTTCCTATCCCCAGGGCCAGTGCCTGGCTGCAGCTGGGCCGTATCCTGCACCGATGCAGGGATGAACCCCACAGCCTCCAGGTCAGGACGTGGGACTCCTGCTGCTTCCCATGAAGAGACCTGCACCATCGGATCCCCCAGGACCAGCCGGTTGCAGAGCTGATGCCGTGCCAGCACGGGCGGGTGCATCCCTCCGGCGCTCGGGAAGGCATTGAGCACCAAGCGGGGTCCCTGGAAATGTGGTTATGGGTCTGTTTTCATAACTTCGTGGCTTCAGGAGCCACTGTGGGGCTTGCTGGGCCCACCTGAGCTTGGCAGGGGGTTTGTTTGCAGCCTTGGGAAACGCCACATGTGAGGTTGTGTGCAGATGCCGCAGATAATGCCTCCCTTGACGTTCAGGACATTTCTCCAGAGCAAACACCGGGAAAGGAGAAACTAGTTAAATCACAACCGCTGCCTGGCAGGGACGGCTGGGTCACCAAGTCCATCGCACTGCGCTGCCTCGGGTCACCCCATCCCACCACGCAGCCCCCGGCAGCGGCTGTGCCCACCCTTGTGTTGCACCCGGGTTTTCTCCACGTGGCCGCTTGCGTGGCTCCCCGGCTCCCCCCGCGCACGTCTCCCCTCCCTGAAACTGCCTGTGATATTTTTTTTGGGGAGTGTGGGAGGATCACCTGTACAAACCCAAATGGCCCCAGCGATGGGCAGCGATGAGGGGCCAGCTCCACGCCTGCGGGATGCTTCATCCCGGGACACTTTGGGCTGCAGACAGAGGCTGTATCCTGCGGTCCTTTCCCTGAACACAAGGGGATGGCAGGGACATCCAGAATCGGGGACATGTCCCCAAAGGCCTTGCCCTCCATTTTTGACTACCCGTAACCCCATGCCCATGTTTGCTTTCGCCCGGTGAAGCTGCATTGCCTTCACCCGGGGGAGGGACGGCCACTGGCCCATACGTGGCAAACACACACGGTTAGCCAGGAACGGAGAATCAACACATGGCGCAATCAAGGCAGCGTGTGTCGCATCGGCAGAGCAATGGAGAAGTCACGATTCCCGCTGGGCTCCTGCCAGGCTCCGCTTGCTGAGTCCGCCCTTTTGCTATTCGGGAAGATGGAGGGAAACGGGGGGCTCAGGGCTCTGGCAGAGGCTCGCGGACCCATCCCGATGCCAAGGCTGAACCTCGGCAAAGCCGTTCGGTGGGCAGGGGAGACAGGCTTGTCTGCCAGCGATTGGGATTTGATGCAAAAGCAAGGATGAGGTTTGAGCGCAGGTGGTACGGGGGCTTTCACGGGCAGTTTGGGCACCGACTGCTTTATCGGGGACCCCCTAACCCAGAGGAGGCAGACAGGGAACACGACAGGACTTGTCTTTATGGGGGAATAAACCAGGCTCCTCTAGCCCTGCTGCACAGGGAGAGCAGCCTGGGCTTTAAACGGTCGCAAAGAAATGCAATGGGAAGAACGCCCTGGTGGGAAGCTATCTCCAGGTGGGGAACCACCAGTGTCAGAGCCCAAACACATGCCTGGGGCAGGATCAGCATCCATCCCGCCTCGGATGCAGGCAGCCCCCGACTCGTGGGTGCCCAGGGGATGCTTCGAAGTGCCCCCCCCCAGCACCGCGAGAGCAGCGGCACCCTGTGCGCCCACCATTCCCTCTGCCCCTCGCATCCCTCCTGCCAGGGACAGCACGGAGACGCCGTCCACCCCGGGGGGCCTTTACGCACGGAGCTCCTGCCATGTGCCAGAGGACAAGTTACAAGGCTGTTGTCTTTAATCTGCTCACTAAAAAGCCACCCCAGGACAGCTTGGTGAGCTGGTCACGCTGCGCCGCATCCGCCTTGGATCTTATTTCAAACAAAAAATTGGAGGAATGTGCTGCTTTTTCCATGTTGCGTTTTCTTCGGAGGGGAATTGTTTACGGAGCGCTGCTCCTTTCTGAATCGGGGTTGCAGGAGGGAGGCAGAGCAGGCAGAGCCCCCCGGGAAGGTGATGTCGGGGCTGGGGGATCTGCCCGCGGCTCTGCCTTGCTGCCGCACCAGGGCTGAGCATTCGCGGGAGCCTGCGGGGTCCTCGATTTGNAGCCTCAAACCCTGTGCTGGCCTCAGCCCCCTCCGGAGCCCGTGACCGAAGCAGCGGGGACGGATGCGGGACCCAGACACGAAACACCTCTGGGATCCGAGCCCTCGCACCAGCTGCGCATCCCTCTGCCAGCTCCAGCCTGACGCTGCCTGGCCGGCTCCCTGCCTCCTCTCGGGCTTTTGTTTTTGTCCTATAACCCCGGCAGCCATCGCTATTTCCATGGGAACCCTCCTGAAATCTGTAGCAACGCGTCCGCCGGGGTCACCGAGCCTCCCTCTCCCCTGTGCCCTATATTCCAAGCCTAGTCGCTGCCCATCTCCAGTTACAGGTGACATTTCCCTCTAATCCCAGGGAAGCTGCTGCTCTTTGGATGGGAGCAGAAGGTGCCGGAGTCTGGGGACACATCCAGGATGCACAAACGCCTTTGTCTGTGTCAGATGCTGGCGGGATGCTGCTGCCTTCGAGCGAACCGCGGTCGAGAGGATGGCGTGAGGTGGGATGGAAACGGGGAGCAGAGGATTCCCAGGGTGCCTCTGGCTCAGGGAACGCTGGTTCTGCTCTGTACGGAGCTCTTGACCCAGCTGTGCTGCATGGTTATCGACGAGGAGTTAATGTCACCTCCGTGCACTTGGAGGGGAGATGTTTCCATAGCAGGAGAGTGGGGCACCATCCCTGGGGTGGCCGGGTGGCGAAGCCAGAGCACGACGCTTCCCTGCCTTTGTACCACAATACAGGAGTTCAGCCCTTGCCATGGGTTTTTGGCAAGTTTATCGCAGCAAGCACACACCAAAAATGGGAGAAGGGAAGCAGATGCAGAAAGTCTGGAGACCGTGGCACGGCATGAGCCTGCTCCGGGTGCTGCATCGCACCGGGCGCGGGGATGGCATCTCCAAGGGAGTTCTCACCGCCCCTTGCCTGGAATTGGGGATTTGAGACATGTCTCAGGCTTTCAAATTCTCTGTTAATCAAATCCCAAATGCTAAAAGGGATCAAGAGACATGAAAAGTGTTGCTAAAGAAGTAGGGGGTGGGGGAAGGAAACAAATAAACCCACCCCCCCGGTCCCCAGCGGCAAAGCAGCCCGCTTCTGCATCATATCTCATCTGGGAAAAATTATATGTTGCGAATTACGTGCTTCTTTTGAAAAGCCTTAAAGGAGATTTAATAAAATGAGACAAGCTAATAATATAGGGAATGAATAGCAACCCTGGATGCTGCATCTTGATTTAATCAGATGCTTTTCCCCAGGGGGACAAGCAAGAGCTATAGCTAAAGCCTCTGTTCCATTCCCTACCCAGCTGCTCCCCTCTTCCTCCAGCCCCTCGCTCCTTCTCCTGCTCCTTCTCCCATCCCAGGGGAGCAGCCAGGACCAGATTCGGAGTCCCACAAGATCCCGCTGTTTGCCAGCAGCCGCTGGGAAACGCACAGCCCACGCTGGTTATCCGTGAGCAGGCTAAGGAGCAGCACGCTGGGGTGCTGTACACCAAACAGGGAGAGGGTCCCTGTCTGAAGAACAGGTCCCTGTCCTGGGGGGGAGAAAAGCAGGAACTGGGGAGCCAGGAAAGCCGGGCTGAGGAGGGGGCTTGGTTCTGCGTACTCTGTAGTCTCGTACTCCGCGTACTCGCAAAGCCCCGGTCCGGAGCCAGGGAGTGTGCCTGCGCAGGGGACAAGCCCTTGGTAGGACACGAAGCATCTTAATGGCAAAGATAAGGAGCTCATGATGGACGTGCTCCTCTCCGTGGCCTGGGAGAGGCCGCAGGGTCTGCGTGTGCCGGGGCAGAAAAGGCACAAACGGCTGTTCCAGTCTTGGCTTTTTCACCGCTTGGACCCGTAGGACCCAGCCGTGCACCGAGGCCGACTCGACCCCGGGGTGACGATACGTCCTGGCTCCGCAGCTCCCTCAGAAATCAAAGGCATGTTCTGATGTAATTGTTCTTTTCCGAGTATCCCCCCCGCTCACCTGTCCCTGGGCCGGGCGGCGCGGTGCACGCTCCTGCCTCCTGGTACATTTTGCTTCCTACATTTTTGCAGAGGCTGTTGCTGCTGCGAGCTTTATTTTGCTGCTTGCACAGTTCGTCCAAGCCAGACCCTAGGGAGCTGCATGTTCTGTCGCCGGGATGTTTGCGCGACTTTCGTGGAATTTCCTTTCCTCAGCCACTTGCTCGCGGTCGCTGGGTGGGTTTTGTTCATTGACAGGTGGCTGGTAAACCCAGGAGAGTGCAAATAGGGAGAGAAATAGCAAGAAACCGGGGAATGATCTGTACCGAAGATGTTCGATTCCATTAAAGGTGTCTGCGGTCGCTGGGATTCGTGCACAGCAGTCTGCCTGAGGCTCTTGCTGTACCGAGCAGCTGCGTGAGTGAGCAAAGAGCTTGTATCCTCCAAAACTGGGAGAGGAGGAAAGCACCCTGCAAACGGCAGGGTCAAACTCTGCACAGGCGGTACAGCAGCTGCGGGGGGGAAATGCTATTTTATCTGCCCCTGCTTAAGACTTGGGCTATTTGCAGTCAGGTCAGAAACAAGTGGTGATTTTTAACAGAGTCATAACCGTGGGAAGGCTTTGCCTCGCAGCGAGGTGGATCCTTCATCATCCATCACTGGCAGCCAGCTCCCGGCAAATGTGCTCCGCTTCCACCAGGAGATGAGTTTCTAGATGATCTCAGGGGGATTCAGCCTAACGCCTCGTAATGCTCCTCTCCTTAGGCTCTGCGTGACTCTGCGAGGAGCTGGGCTCTGGGGTAGCGCAGGCAGCACCCACGTCCTCACCCCGGGAGCTCCTGCAACCATCAGCTCTCCTCCGCCCGCCCGGGATCCCTGCCCTTGCTCCCAGGGGATCCCCAGCAGGGCAGCTCCGGTCACAGCCCGCACCCCTGAGCCGAGCCCGCGGGATCCTGGCAGCACATCGGCCTCGTGCTGTGCTCTGCCTTTGCTGTTGCCAGAGAGCCTTTTGGAGGGAGCAAATGGATGTTCCATTCCTGAAGCCCGTTAACCTAAGAGTAGGCATCGAATTTTTACCCGTTCCTGGCACAATTAATAGTTGTACGGTTAACAACAAACGCCAATCGAAATACTCAATTTATCTGTCCCCCAGAGGTCGGCGCTTCCCATTCCCCCTGTTGTTTTCCATCAACCGCTTCAATTAAATGATCTTTTTGTTATTTTGGGGTGATACATTTGTGCTCTATAATTGGCTATTAAACCGCTTCGCTGTCTCGCACACAGATCAATAAACATGGGAAACTGTCCCACTTTCTCTCCCCAAAGTGTCCTTGCGCCTCTGCTGCCGGGCAGGATGCTTCCCTGCGGGCAGGGATGGGGCTGTTTAAACCGCTGCTCCCTTCCACTCCACAGACGACTGCAATTCCTCTGTAAGCCTTCAGACAGTGTTTAAATTAATGGCCAAGTGTGAGACCACACTCGGGGGGGGGGGGGCGAAAAGCTCAGCAGCAGCCGTTTCCCAAGCGGTGCTGATGAAGTGCACCCTGCCCCACAAATGTGGGTGTTCTAGCTGTCCGCCAGTGTTGTAGGTGAGGCTTCTGCTGTCCTGAACCTTATTTAAACAGCAACTTTCGCCAAGGTTTTTTTTCCTAATAGATCCCCACAGTGTTTTTTTGGTTCAAGCTTTTCTCATCAGCCTGATGTGAAAGAGGAGCCTGGCTTTTCCTGGGCCTCTCCTCTCACTTGTCGATGGCACGGAGATCCCTCAGCACAGTAGCTCTCCCATTTCCCCCGGGATATCGCCCGGGCGCCGCTGCCTCAGGAAGGTGCTGGTTCAGTCAAGCAGGCTGCAGCCCGGCTGTGCCGGGGGCCTGGGGGGCCGCCTGGGCTGGCCCTTGCATCCAGCTCCAGTGACACCCAGCAGCTCGGCACCCGACAAGATCAGGCCCCCAGCATGAAGCAGCACCACGCACCCTGCCCGCTCCGGGAGCAAACCTGCTGCCCGCACTGCGCCTGCATCCCTGTGAGCATCCTTCCTCCTCCTCCGGGCAGCTCCCCCCCCGCCCCGGCCCCACAGGGGCTGCAGGGCCCTGTGCTGCGCCTCATGCTTCAGGCCGAGCTTCCCCAGCCCTGCCCGGGGCGGTGATGGCCGGTGCCCTGCCCGCGCTGCCCGCGCTGCCCGCGCTGCCTGCCTGCCTGCCTGCCCGCGCTGCCCGCGCTGCCCGC
>VZTL01023680.1:0-15921 GCA_013400535.1 Scopus umbretta | reverse complement strand
GGCCTTCCCCCGAGCTCGGCCTGGGCCTGGGTCGGGACCTGCGCCGGGCTTTGTCCCGAGCTGGGCCTGGGGGTGGGCCTGTGCCGGGGCCTGGGCCGGGCCTTCCCCCGAGCTCGGCCTGGGCCTGGGTCGGGACCTGCGCCGGGCTTTGTCCCGAGCTGGGCCTGGGGGTGGGCCTGTGCCGGGGCCTGGGCCGGGCCTTCCCCCGAGCTCGGCCTGCGCCGGGACCTGAGCTGGGGCCTCGTCCTGACCTTCCCCCAAGCTCGGCCTGGGCCTGGGCCTGCGCTGGGACCTGGGCCGGGCCTTCCGCCGAGCCTGGGCCTGGACCGGGCCTTCCCCCGAGCTCGGGCCTGGGCCTGGACTCGGGCCTGTGCTGGGGTCTGGTCTGGGCCTTTCCCTGAGCTGGGGCCTGGGCTTGGGCATAGACCCGGGCCTGCACTGGACCCAGGGCCTGGGCCTTCCCCTGAACTTGGGTCTGAGCTTGAGCTTGGGCCTGGGCCAGGTCTGAGCTGGGGTTGGGGCCGGGGCTTGGCCTGAGCCTGGGCTGTGCCCCTGTGAGGCCCCAGCCATCCCCCTTCCCTCCCAGTGCAGGACCGAGCTCCGCGCAGGTCGGGGGAAGGACAGAGCATGGGGGGTCCTGCACCCTGAGGGCAGGGCGAGGAGAAGGGGTCCCAGGAACCATCCCGTGCCCGCCTGGCAGCAGCTCCCAGCCCTCGGAGTGCACAGATCGGGGTCCCAAGCCTGCATGCGTCCCTCCCTTTCAAGCCAAATCTTGGGGGGGAAAAATTGCACTATTCCGTGCTAAATCAACAAGCACAGCAGAGTTTCACTGTCTCTTTTGGATCCCAGCTTTCTGCTGTGTTTTTTCATGAGTCAGTGTCCTTAGTTTGACTTTAATGCAACTGGGGACAATATATCGAGGGGGCTGAGTGATGGGGACGTGGTCTTTGTGATGCCTTAAAGACGGATGCTTACGCAGGACCAGGCTTTCTGCCCGAGGGAGGAAGCACGGCTGACATCAGTTGGAGGGAAAGCAAGCTGGAGCGTTGGCTGAGAGCCTGGGCTGGAAACTGGAGGAATCCGGAGGGAGAGAAACACAAATCTGGTGTCAGGGCTGGGACCGCCGTGAAGCGGGGAGCGAGGGAAGAAACGGGGCTCTGGCGTGACTGACCGGCGGGTGGAAAAGGCGGCTGGAGATGGCGCGTGGTCAAGGCTGGGAGGTGGAGGATGGCACCCCTCCGCACCAAATGGCCTCAGAGTTCGCTTCAGCAAACTGCGGTCGCTGTGTTTAAACCCCTCTATCAACGCGAAGGAGCGCGGTGCTAATAACACCAGCTGCCGTCGTGAGTTTTTCTTCCTGGGTCGGCTTAGAGGAAATGCATAATTTAACTTTTCATTTGAACTAGGCCCCCCTACTCAACAGCTCTGGGCTGAGGATGACTTGGAAGGCAATTTTCTTTTTTAAATCAATTTCTTTCAAAAAGCAAACAGAGGCTATTTATATATCAAGCGAGAATGCTGGTAACCATTTAAACACATGGAGTATTGACAATCTGCTCTAAATATAGCAGAGGCAATCGCTCACTTTGTTCCTACTGTCAGGAATAGATCCTGGCTCGGGCACTGGTGCCGGAATGTGCGAAGGAGCCCGGTGGAGCCCAGGTCCTGCAGAGCAGATCCCTGCGGGGAGGCTGGTGGTATTTATGGTCCTTGACTGAGCCAAGCAGGAGGTACAGGATGCTGCGTCCTTCGCGTGGGGCTGAGCCGAGAGGTTCATTTCTGTCACTTTTTATGGGCTGTTTCTAAAGGGAGACTTGATTCAGGCTCCGTGGGGGACGCTTTCCTCTGCACTGTGCTGGTTGTAGCTCTCCCCTTGACTTTACGGAGGAGGGCGGCTAATTGCTAGGCTGCTGGACGCCTGCCTCTGACGGGTGAGTCAGGCAGTTGTTAGAGCGGGTGACAGCACGCAGACACCATTCAGCCGTACCTAAACCGCTGTCAGTCAGCATTTATTTGTGCCATTCAGTTCCCGTTTTGGGTCACATGTTCCCACTGCAGCTGGAACACGGAGCTTTATCTAGTTGGTGTTCCTCCCTGTCCCTGCCTCTCACCTTCCCTTTCTCATGGGAACAGCTCCTCCAGCTCCCTCGGGTGACCCACCTCTGTCCTTTGGGGCTTGTCGTGTCTCGTGGCAAGACCAGGGCAGAGCGAAGATGTTTTGCGGTAGGGTCGTGGTTCAACAGGCTCCTCCATCACTGAATGCTGGTGAATTGGTTGAATGAGGCTGCGTGTTCACCACTGGAGCGTCAGCCTGCGCGAGGGGCGCAGTAGAGCTGTTGTATATACCGTGGCAGTGTGTCCATATCCCTGGTGAGCACTGTGGGGAGAGGTGAGACCCAGCTGGCAGGTCGGGGAGGGGAGAGGAGACGTGCTTTTGGGCACGCAGAGAAGTGTTGACCTCGGCTGAGGAGCAGTGCCCTAACCTTCACCTGCCCTTGTGGAGCTCCAGGCTGAGAGACGCGTGTCCCCTGGGGGTGACTGATGACCTGGGTTACGTCCTTGTAATGCAGTTCCTAATAGATGTCACCACCAACGTGGGCTTCCCCCTCCGCATCACTCTGCAGCGCTGTCGGGGTCTCCATCTCGGACGGAAGGGCTGTGCCTGACCATCCGCTCTTCTCCTGTGGAGCTGGTGTTGGTCTGCAGTTCTTCCTAATTTTCAGTCTGGATTTTTTCACCCACTGTCAGATTCTCAGCAGAAGGGCTTGAATGCATAACCTATGAGAACTCCTAGTGAGGCAGCTAAAGCATGAACAAAGATGCTTAGTGTTGAATGAAGAGAATAATTTCCCTCCTGGATTTTGTAATAAACCTGAAGTGCAAACGATCAACTTGTTTTTACCTCAGTATGCATTTGATTGTGGCTCTTTGTATAATTCACTTGCTGGACAGCCAGTTTCTGAAATGTGCAAATGTCTCCAAACCGTCTGATGTCCTGCATCTTAAAGCCACCACGTACACTCATTGCTCACCCAAACAGTTGGTTAATCCAGTTTCCTAAAAACCAGCTCATCAAATAATCCCTATCCACAGCCTCTTTTGTTATTGCCCGTTTCTTTTACGATACCAATGTGATTCTTTTTTCCCCCCCTGTCATTTCTATACAAATTACACCTCTTGTCTGCTCTCAAAGGTAACTTTTGAGGGATTCACCACCAGTTATTTAATTCAGCACCAGGTGACTCTGTGCCTTTCACTGTTTCCTTACAATGACTTGATGTTCTTATATTGATGGTCTGGCATTTCACTGGGCTCTGCTTCTCGCTGCCAGACCATCTGGAGCTTGTTGTGCTGTTGCCACCAGCTCTGTTATTGTTTTTTACTATGTGGCTATCACCAGGCTGAACTTTATCTTTTCCTTCTGCCCCTGCACTGCATCGTCAGCCTGAATTTTCTATTTAAGTCTTGCTGAGCCGCCGGCATGGGATAAAATCTGTATTGCTAAGCTGGGAAGGTGTTGTCAGGGTTGTGGCCACCTGGGATGGGGTGATAGGACTAAGAAGTTACAGCTCCAGCCCTTGGCTCTGGTCAGCCTCACAGAAACGTTGGCCCTTTTCCTTAGGTCATGGCTGTGGTCCTGCAACTGTTCAGGTTCCTGGCCAAGATCCCCCTGATTTTGACCGGATGGGAATTTGGTCTCAGGCTCTGCCTCATCTTGAGTCCTGGCACCATTCGGAGACCATTTCAGGGCCCTGGTGTCCCTGGCTCCTCGGAGGTGCTGATGGGAATGGGAGGGGTCATAAGCCAAGTTTCATCCTTTGAAGCAATGATTTAGCCAGAGAGATTTAGGCCCTGGAGGTCTGGCTGCCCCTAGACATGCAGCCCTGCACCAGCACGTGTTCTCAGAGCTGCTGGTGCCCTGGGTACCATCAGGGTTTAAGATCCAGCTGGTGTGAACAAGCAGCACCAAAAGTGTCCAAAGCACCCCAGTGCCTCCTGGAGCTCACCATGCTTTGGCAGAGCCGCTGGGGAAACCCTGCAACGACCCTTCCTGGGGCTGCCATGGGGAGGAGGGCCGTCATCCCAGGCCTGGGAGATGCTGTCCGCGAGGAGCGTGGCTGCCTTTCCCGGGGAGCCCGGCATCCAGGACAGGGCCTGGGACAAGAGGTGGCACAGGAGGTTTGGCCAAGCTGCTCGTAGCTCCGGGTTGGGTGTCAAGAGTTGCAGGGCATTGGCTTGCCCATGAAGGCCGGTGCTTCGGTACACCGAGCCTCGGGGGGGAGAATGGGGAGGATTCAAGGGCACAGGGAGTGTCCAGCGATCTCGTGATGTTCACTGATGCCACCCCACCGCTGAGCAAACACGGAGGCTGGCCCAGGCTGCATGCCACCCCGGGGGAGGCACCCAAGCCAGCGCGTGGGCAAGGGGAGCACGGAAGGCTTCTTGCGCAAGGTCAGCTACGCGGAAACGTGGATCCAAGAAAACACGCAGCCGGATCAGCCGCAGCTCCCAGCCTGGCCCATCTCCGGGCGCAAGTGTCTCCGAAGCTCACTGTGCCTGTGGGGCATCCAGAGGTGGTGGGTCCTGGGACCCCACCGGGTCCCACCAGGTCATCCCAGAGGTGGCCTCAAGCACTCCCAGCCTCAGTTTCCACCCAGAGCAAAGGGGCAAAACTCATCTTGCAGGAGCTTGGAGTGTGAATTTGGGGTGTCCCTGAGGAAAACTACCCCTACAGAGGGAATTGCCCTTGTTACCATGGGACAAAACCAGCCCCGGATCCCTGCTGGCTCTCACCCGCAGCGTGGTGACTCGGCAACGTCCCTGCCATTATTTACAAATAATGAGTTAGCCACAAAACATGTGCCACGAAACACACACGGCAGCTGCGTTTGCACTCTCGATATGCGATCCTGGGCTTGAAGCAATGCTGCAAGAGCCAGCACCAGCGCCCAGCGCCCGGCCTGGGCAAGGATTGCCTTCCTCACCCCCTGGATGCACATCCCGTGCATTGGGAAGGTGGTGGAGCAGGACAACACGTACGTGTGCATCCCTGGGCACACGCATCTGTCTGTGTGTGTGCATCCCTCTGCATCCCTGTGTGTGTGCATCCATGTGTGTGTGCATCCTTCTGCGTGTGTGCATCCCTGTGTGTGTGCATCCCTGTTTGTGTGCACCCATGTGCATCCTTCTGTGTGCGTACATCCCTGAGTGTATGCATCCCTCTGTGTGTGCATCCTTCTGTGTGTGCATCCCTGAGTGTATGCATCCCTCTGTGTGTGTACATCCCTCTGTGTATCCCTGTGTGTGTGCATCCACATGCATGTGCATCTTCCTGCATGTGTACATCCCTCTGCGTGTGCATCCCTCCGTGCCTGTGCATCCCTCTGTGTGCGTGCATCCCTGTTTGCATCCCTGTGCTCACGCATCCCTGTGCTCGTGCATCCGTGGGTCCCAGAGCAGCGCTGCCCGGTGCATGGGCACGGTGCGGGTTTCACAGCTTGCTCTATTCAGAGGACAGCCTTGTGGAGATAAATTTATCTGGATGCACGCAGCAGAAACTTGCTAATGGGGCCGCATTAAGGACTTTATTGAAATCCCTGCTCCCTTCTTGGTGTAGTTCTTATTCTGCTAAAGTGGGTCAGGCTTTGTTTGTGTGTTTGTCAGGTTCCCTTCAAGTGTGTCAGGAAAAGCCACTACCTGATGTTTGAGCACTTCAAAATGTTGCTCTTCAGTTACTAAATGCAGTGGAAGAGGAAAGGAGCTTTGTTTGGACTTAGTTTTGGCACCACTCAAAAGGCACCAGGTTAAGATTTTACCTGTCTTCTGCTCGAATGGCAAATACCATTTAGCTATTATTGGCCTAATTACTGAAAACAGACATGTTTTACATGGGCTTTGCAAGATTAATCGGGTGTCCTTGAAGAATACAGCTTTCTATGCCAGAGCAGTGGGTTTCTGGGGCAGCGGTGGCGTCGCTGGATACACATCTCCGTCGCAAATCAAGGTGCTGGGAGATGGAGAAATCTCGATCCAGCTCCAGTGAGAAACCATTTAATCCCTATCCTGACCTGGGGAAAGGTGCATTTCTGCAGGGCCATGGCCACGGCGAGAGCAGCATTTTGGTGAGCCTTCCTCCTCCCGGCTCCGGGCTCCCTTTGGCAACCGCAGCTGAGCCCGGACCCTGGGGGTGCTGCTGTCCCCCTGCCCGGAGCAGCCTGTCCCCCTCCTCGGCCGTGCCAGCAGCTCTCGCCCATTTTGGGGGCTGGCAGCCCACGGGGCGGCTTGTCACGGTCATGCGTCCCTGGCCCCAAGGAGCCCTGTTTGCCAAGGGTTTAATATTTAGCTGCTAATAAACAAAGCGTATCAGAGAGGTTTTGCTGACCAGGTAGCTAAACTTGCCTGGGAATTTTGCTGGCTCTTGTGGCACAAACAAGGCCAGGATGTGGTGGCATGCTTGCCTCAGATAAAGTTTTCAATGGGAAACGGCCTGGGTTTTCCTAGAGCAGGCTCCCCGCATCCCTCCAGCTCCCATTCCCTTACTTCTGGCCACCCCTCAGGCATCAGCTGGTGAGCCGGTGCTCAGCCGCATCCCATCGTGCCCAAAGCTTTCCCACCATCCTGGCCACACTCTGATTTACGCGAGGTGGAGTTGTTTATCGGGCTGGGGTTGGTTTGGGGTTTTGGCTCTGAGCAGCTGTCGGGGAGCAGGGCTTGCTTCATTCTAGCAGTGTCAAAATAAGGTTTTCAAACAATGTCAAGGGGGAAAAGAAAAACCCTCCTTGTTGTTCTGACTCGAGAAATGAGTGAAGTTGTCCTTGATGCCTTTACCCCATGGGCATTTCTCAGCCAGCAGCCTGACTTTTCCCTCCAAAGGAATGTGCCCTAAAGCCCAGCTCAGCAGCCACTGCCCAGCTCATTGACCATCAGGTGCTCGTTGCTCGATCCAGCCTGGGGTCAGCTTTTGCCCATTTCTACCTCGTGGATAAAGCTGAGCCCAGCCTGGCTTCTCCCACGACAGCAGTCGGCAGAGAAGGAGGCCGGAGCATCATACGAAGCAATTCAGTCCATAACACCATCTTCTAAACCCAGCGTGGCTCAGCCCATTTCATCATTAATCTGAATGCAAACAAATGTCGGTAGAGAGGGACATTTGGCTTTCAGATAAACACTTGCCCGTCCTTGCTCTCACTCCCGCGCAAAACTGGCCCTCCTGGCACTGCAAGGGGCTCTTTGGATGTTCCCGCTGCGTTTTGCTCTTCCTCCATGGCAATGGCATCTCCTGGCAAGGCTGGGCACCGCATCTCTCCCACCCAGGGATTACACCAGGAGCTGGCTGCCGGCCGGCCCATTCCGGCATCTCTCAGCAACTGCAGAGATAATTGCCATAAGCCTAATTGTTCCTGCTGGATAACGAGCATTTTGCATCATCATCCCCAGCTGCCGAGAGCATCATCTGAGTTGCTATTTCAGGGGCGGAAAGCGGCTCCTCTGGGCCGAGAAAGGCTGGACCAGGCTGGATCCGGCCGCCTGAAGCAAAACGCACCACTGTACCGAGCCCCCGCTGACAGCAGTGCTGGTTTGGGACAACACGCGGGCCAGGGACTATTCCCAAGAGGCAGCCTGGATGTGAGTGCGTGCAAACATCAGATTTTTGATATGTTGATGAAACACAGCCAAATACCCAGGGATTTGTGTCTCCGAGGGGGTTTCTCCCACCCAGACACGACATTATCCTTGTGAGACACAGGGGGCTGCAGATGTACGTGCACACGTGTGGATGTGCACACATATGGATGCACATAAGCGTACGTGCATGCAGGCACACACATACATGCAAACATACGCATGTGTGGGCGCAGGTGTGTGCCCGCAGAGCTACTCCCACACCGGGAACCTGCAGGCCCACTTCTCTGCCGCCATGGTGGGCTCCTGCTCCAGCCTGCCCCCGGCGAGGGCTCCGGTTTGAACCTCTCCTTTGCACAGGTGCTGGTGGCCATACGCTCCAGAGAATGGGGGATCTCTGAGGTCCCTCTTTTCCTCCTGTTGCTAAATTTTATAATGTTTTAAACCAGCTAACAGGCTCACAAATGGGGCAACTGCAGGGGGGAGCTGGCAGATGAGCAGACAGAAAGCTCCTGCCCTTAGAAACCAAGGTGGGAAGGAATCGCCTTTACAGTGCACAGCCGCTGCTCGGCGTAACAAGCTGGGTGCGTTCTCAAACACACCACGTAGCTCTCGGTCCGGTGGTGCCCCTCATTTTAGGTGATGCCGTTGCAGACAGCAGGGCTTGCTGCAGCCTCCCCACGGCATTGCACCGGGCAGACCTGCTCCACGCTGGCGAGACACGTGGCCCAGGCTGGGACTGCAGCAAACATCACCCTCTCCCCCCCGGGCGACGGGGCGGATGAACCAGCCACGCAGCAGAAACCCCTGACTGGGCACTGATTTCTTCTCCACCAACAAATGCTCTGCAAGACCCAGGAACTCGCCACCTCCTGGGCAGGGCCGACCAAGGCCAAGGCTGCTCTGGTGCACGAGGCTTCCTTGGCAGCAGGAGCGAGCATTTGAGCAAGCCGTCAGTGCAGTGCTTTGCTCCCTGCACCACGTCCAGCACCTGGCATGGCTGCTGGTAATTGCTGGGTGCCGCAGGATGTATTGAGTAGCCAGCTGCAGGATCCCTGCTCCGCTCATGCTCACGAACATGCAGTTTTGGGGCTGCATCAGCAGAGGCTGTCCATCCCATTCCACCCCATCCCATCGCATCCCATCCAGTCCCATCCCACAGCATGCCTCGAGTTAACCCTCCAGGCTCCTCAGGCTCGCAGAAGCTTTCAAACACCATTTTTCCCTCCCCAGTCCCCTTCCAGCAGCCACGGCAGGGTATGGCAAGGGCAGCTTGGCCACAGTCACAGGCCACAGGCAGCAGACCCCAGTGCCCAACATCTCCTTGCCGCTGGGCTGTGCCTACGCCCTGTGACTGTGGCCAAGCTGACTTCGCCGTAGCCTGCCTTGGCCGCTGGAAGGGGTTTGGGGACATCGATGTGGCATGAGGACTTAAGGCAAAAGAGTTTTCCTGCCTGGTTGTCACTCATGCCCCTAGTGCCGTGCGCAAGCCCCTGGAAATGGGTTTGCAAAGGATGCTGCTGAGCGTGCCTTGGGAAAGGGTGATTTGGGGCTTGAGATAAGAGTCCTAGGGGCTGGCTGGGAAAGGAGAGAGAGGAAAAAATGTCTCAGGGCAAGAGAGGGGAGAGATAAGCGGCGCATCTGAGCCGGGAGCACGACGCCGTCAGCCTTCCTGGCGCCACAGGGTTGCGGGGTGGCCGGATCTGGGCTCTGACAGCCTTGGATTGAGCTGGCCACGCGGCAAAACCTGCTTGCTGGCAGGGCTTGGGCAGAGCCTCAGGGGAGCCCTCTGCCAAAACCCCTGGGAGGGCAGGGAGGAGGCAGCCCTGCCCGGGGATCTGCCCCGGCTCCCAAGGGCTGTAAGGGGAAGAGGTGATGGGGGTGGCTCCCCCTCCACGCTGTGGAACCCACACCCCGCTCTCGGCCCCACTCGCTGCCAGGGTTGCCATCCCGGGGCACAGGATTTGGTGTGTGCAAATGCACAGGCGATGCTCGAGCGGGGAAGATGCTAACTGAGCTCCGTGAGCTTGTTCTGTCCGTGACTGTATGACCTCTGGGAACTGCATCGCGCTGCCTTTCGCATCAGCTTTTGGGGCCGGGGTAGGTTTTGTACTGAAACAGCCTCTGCCGCTGCCCGGAGGGGATTCTTGGGGGGCCGGGAAGGAAGGCACCATCCCCATGATCCAGCTGGGCTCTCGTGGTGGATTTGTGCACGTTGCCTCCTAATTGCAGTTCTTCATGTTCTCCGAAAACAAAAAGACTAATTAGCTGGAGGACGGAAATGCAGGGAGCCGGGAGCATCCTCCAGAGCTGGCAGTGAGTGGGTGGCTGCTCGAGGGCCAGGCTGTGGCTCCCACTTTTGCAGGAACCCATCTCCCCCTCATCAAACCAGCCGGTGGCATTTCTCCTGCCACCATCCCCATCCTTCTCCCTTGGCATGTCGCATCCGCTCGGGCATCCTGGGAGGAAAACCAGGTGCTGGCAAGAGCTCTTTGCTCTCATCCCACCACCGCCGCACCCCTGCAAGCACACAAACGCGCTTCTCTTTTGCCAGCTCTGTATTTGCAGCCACTGTATATACAGTATAATCCACCCACGGGGTATCCAGGCTGTACTTGGCTGGGAAGGACAGAACATCCTTGTGATTCGAAAGGTCAAAGCGAATGTCAATACACTGTCGGCTTGAGTCAGCAAGAATGCCAAAGCTGCCTTGGGGACACAGGGTGCTCGGAGGGAGAGTCACAGCTGTCGGGTACGCTGCTCCCTGGGTCCTCGAAAGTGCTCTGCTTGCTGCAGTGTCAGGCAGGGCAACTGTCCCTAATAATTACATCAGGGCGTGCAACAGCTTTGCCTGCTGAGTCCGGAGGTCCCTGTACCCGCTCTCCACTCCCGGATAGCAAGGGGGCAAGCAGGTCGTGATGCCCCCCCCCCAACACCCTCCCAGCCTCCTCCAGCTTCTGGCTCCGAAGCGCAGCCCTGCCTCCTCCCCAGAGCTCTGGTGCAGGATTTTCCTTCGAGGGCTCAGCCAGCTCCTGGCCATGGAGGCTGGTCCCAGTCCGTGGGAAAAACGCAGCTGTTTGCTCTGGGATCCACAGGGCAGTGAGTCCCACAGAGCCCTGGGGCCGGGAGCAGCCGCCCAGGGCTCAAGGCTGGAGGAGGACCAGTATCGACCCTGGTCGGGCCTCTTCGTCCTCCCCCATGGAGAGCAACTGCTGTCGCTTCAAGCTGGGCTGGAGGAAACTCGGCTTGGGCAGATGGCTGGGATTGACTTCCAAGTGACAGAGGTGCTCGTGTGTCCCGTGAGCTCCCGGCCCTGTGCCTAATGATTTTCTCTGCTAATAATCTCTGCTGAGCAGGTGGCAGCACATGCAGGCCCCGAGCACGGGGATGGGGGGATTAGTTCAGAGCCTGACACGGCGATGGCAGGGCCATGCCACTGTTCCTGCCACAGGGACCCTTTGGACTTCTTCCCCACCCATCCCAACAGGGCCGCCCACAAAGCCCTCCATGCCGGTAGCACCAGCCCCCTCGATGGCCCCATCTAACGAGAACGAAGCCTTTTTGGGGCTTGGCGGATTTGGAGGTGGATTAGGAAATCCCTTCACGGTGGCAGGGCAGATCCTGGGAGCTGATGGTGTTTTGCAAGAGGGTTTGGGGGGCTTTGGGGCCATGCTGGGTGCAGGGGGCCCGTGGTGTGGTTCCCCCGGACACGGCATTCCCATGCATCTCCCTTCCCTCCGGCACCCCTGGGCAGTGCAGGGAGCAGGAACAAGAGCATGAATGTGGGTGCGAGATTCTCCAAACTTGGGCTTTCGGGGACACCCCCAGCTCTCACCAGCCCGGCACCGGTGGCAGGGGAGGAGCAGCGGCACGTGTCAATCCCCACTTGTACCGAGGTCGGGGCGGGCGGCGGGAGCTGGCAGTGCCGCCCAGCCTGGCAGGGCTCTCGCAGCCCCGACCTTTCTGGCTTTGAAAACAGGATGGGAACAAGATGCACTTTTGTTTTCAGTTCGGGAGCTGGAACGGGACCTTCAGGCTGTTCCTGGGATGTTACGGCATCCCGGCTGCCACGGAGGCAGGAGACTGCGCTCTGACACCCTGGGCAGCCTTGTTGCACCCTTGCGCTGTTCCCGTTGTGTCCTTCGGTGGCAGAGCCCACAGCTCTCCCCATCCCCTCCTGCAGCCAGGCTGGCTGGGGGTGCTCTTCTGGAGCCATCAGCGGGGACAGGCGGCTCTTGCAAATGGACAGCCTTCAGCTGGAAACCCCACCAGATCTCGCTGAAGCTCACATGCCCGGTGAGCCCCAGGGAGGTCAGGGAGTTTGTGCCGCTGCTCGATGCAAAACGTGACTGTTGCCCTCGGTGGTGCAGGGCACTGAACTAGAAAACCAGTGTACAAGGAATGCGGGTGCCCCCACCTTGTCTCACCCCTAAAACCCAGCTTGTGGCCACAAAGCAACCCCTGGCCAGTCATCCCAGACCATGCTGCAGGAATGCGGCCAGGGAGAGGAGGGCAGGGAGCACCTGTGACTTGCAGCAAGGCTGTGCCTTATGCCGATCACATGGGAAAAAATGGGGTTGAGCACCGCATCCAGCCACGAGCAGGGTCAGCTGGTCCTTACCCAGGGACCTGGGGACCTTCAAGTCACAGGAACTGGGGACAAAATGAGCCTGCACCACCAGAATTAGGAAGATGCCCTTGGGGAGCCTCTCCCTGCACAGGGCTGGCACCAGTTTGCTGCTCAGTATATTGACCACGAGGCAAGCAGGCTGCAGATGATGAGGGTATTTTTTTCCCCTGGTGTGGAAAGGGCTATTTCTAGAAGAAAAGGCAAATCATCACGTACCCCTGATAGCCAGCAGAGACCTGGTACCTCTCTGTCACCCACCGCCTGCCCCAGAGCAGTCCCAAGGACAAAAAGTTCAGCAGCTCTCTGCTTCCTGGCTCCTTATCAACCTTCCTCACCCACAAATGGAGAAATAATCTGCTGGGTTCCTGTATAAGAGATTGCAGAGCCAGCCAATGACCAGAAATGACAGGGGCCCTGCCACGTCAGTGTGCGCGGTAATCACTGCCGGTGCAGAATCTCCTCCAGCGCTTCCTGGCAAATCCCTGGGTTGTGCCCGATAACTTCCCAGGAGCTGGTCGTGTTCACCCACTGGGATCGCCCGCCCCTCTCATGTGCCGAGAGCCCATTTAATCTTGTTGAGTGACAGATTCATGCAACTCTTTGCAGGCTCAGGCTTTTTGCGGCAGCCATCACAGCAGGGAAACACTTTTTTTAAAAGAAAATCAAGATTCCCAGGTATTCTTTGCAGTGGGGACCGTAGGATTTCACTAGGAAAAAAATAAAGCCCGTTCTCAGCTGCCTATGCCACAGAAACCTGGTGTGAAGCTGTTTGTATGTCCTATAGTGTCCAAAATCTCCCCAAATCTCCCCAAATCCTTCTGTGGGCAGGGTTCAGCCAGGGCTGGGTGGGGACAGGTCCCCATGGGCCGGGAGCTGCTACGGTGCTGGGAACAGGAGGGTTTGTAAGGTGTGGGACTGGGAAAAGGGCTGAGGAAGGTGCGAGGACCTCGTCCCCTTTGGCCACAGCCCCTCTGCGTTGCCCTGAACCCCCCAACGTTGCATATTCCTGCTCCGTGCCCCCGTTGCCCTGATCAGTCCCTTTTCTTTGTGCCGGCATGAGAGTTCACACAGGAGCCGGGTCAGGGACAAGATCCAGCTGGAAGCATCTGCCCTGCCGAAGGCTTCGTGCCCTGAGTCCCTGCATGGCTCCGGCTGGATCGGTGCCGCCGCGAGATGCCGCGGTGCCAGCACCCCCCTGCTCCGGGCTCTTGTTTGTGCCTGTGGGTAGTATCGTCCCCATGAAGAACATGATCTTTTTTTTGCTGCCTCAGGGCTTAACCGTTGCCCTCTCCTGGGACAGGTCCCCGAGGCTTGGTGGACATTTATCACTTGCCGTGATTTATGCTGGACGGAGCCATCGCAGCCGGCACTGAAGGGACCCAACAGCAGGGCTGTCCCAGCGTGACCTTACCTGGCCATGTGGCACAAAGCCCTGGGGACAGACAAGCATCCCCTGAGGACAGCGGTGGCATCTACAGGATGGTGCACATGTTCAGGGTCACCTGTCCTTCTTCTCGGGGAAAAAAAAACAGACATAAGTAAGATTTTAAAATGAAATTTTTGCCTCTAGTTCAGGGGTTTGCTCCTTTCCACCTGTCCAGGAGGGACATGGTGGAAACTGGCACTGCTGGGAGGGACACCGGGCGACCTGAAATCAGTGTAAAGTGGGGTGAGATACGATGGATGTGGTGTTGGACTTGGGGGAATCAGCTGAGAGAGGAAGCAAAGCAGACGGGCTGTGGAAATAAGGGTCAACAGAGCAACTGGCGCCTGGGGACACAGCCCAGCCACCTCTTCTCCCTGCACCATCGCCCTCCTCTGCAGAGGCGGTGAGGGGGAGCGGGGAGGGGAGAGGGCAAAGCAAACCCCAAGAGCCGACCCCAAATCCCAACCACCGCCCCTCGGCCCTCAGCCGCTGCCGCTCGCTTCCCACCTGGCTCCACCTTATCGGCACAGGACTCTGCGGCCAGACCGGACAGCCGGCCCTGCCGCTGCCGCACGTGGGGCAGCACGGGGAGGGTTGGGACCCAGACGATTAAACAAAAGCATCTTGTCTTCTGCAGCGTGTTGAAATCCAACCCTGGGTGCCCCAGGCGGCTCTGCTTTCCCTGCCCTCCTCCTCTCGTGGGTGAGAGGTCTGTGGTTGCTCAGCTCTGTTTACTAACCATGGATTTTTCCCTCCAGCTGTTTCTTTATTTTCACTGCAAAGCCATGCAGAACCACCTTGGACGAGAGCAGGTGAAAGCCCAGCGCTGATACCTGCACCAGTTCAGACCAGCAAGGAGCTGGGCATCCTACGGGGGGGTGGGATGGGACACAAGGGGACATGGCGAGGTCCCTGCAGCAGGATCGGGTACAGGGTTGGGGGCTGTTGCGAGCTGGGGGACACCTGGGGTGCTGGGGCACACAGGGTCACACTGAAGCCAGCGCTGGCTGGGGGACTGCTGGGGACCACCTTCCTTTGGGGCATCTCAGGAGGGTTCTGGGGCCATCAGGACAGGGCTGTTCCCCTTCTGAACCCAGGGTAGAGGTGTCCCCTTGCCTCCTGCATCCCCAGCATCCCTCCTGGGACAGTCAGGGACAGTGGCTGGCCTTCCAGACAAAGAGCCTTTGGTGATGAAATGCCTCTTGAGCAGCTCCATACCAGTGCGGCTGGGCACACGGCCAGCCCACACTGAGGTCACGCTCTTTCTGCTGGGTTTCTACCAGCCAGTGAGTTACTGCAGGAAGAAAGAGATGACTTAGCCTTAATTTAACCCTGCTGCAAAGAGCCGGGCATCTCCCCCCATGGCCTCAAGCCTGTGCGTGTCCAGGGTGGTGGGACCCTCGCCCCGCTCCCCCCGTGCCCCCCACGCAACCCTCGGTGCCTTGCTCCTGCAACGTCCTCACCGCCAACCTGCTGTGTGCAGGTCCGTGGGGACCCCCTGCGTGCCATAGACTTCTTTCAACAACTTTCCACTCGCTGGAGCCTTTCAGGGACCTGGGCAGACTCCGGATCAGCCCCATTTTACATCCTCGCCGGGTCCCCAGGCTGGCCCAGCCTGCCCGGGCAGAGGGAAGGCAAAGTGCTCCAGCACATGCGGGCTGTGCCAGCCCTGTTCCCAGGCACTGGCACTGGGAAACACCCCGGTGAGTCCGCACGATTGTACTTGCAGGTGTATTACCCGATCGTTGTTGCTGATAAAGGCCTTTTACAGCTCTTACCTGGGCTCTCTGGGAGAGGTGAATCGGTTCAGCCACCCGCAGCTCTAAGGAGAGGGGAAGGAGGCACAAAGAGGAAAAAATGAGTTTGGGGAAAGCCAGGGCCAGGCTGTGCCGAGCCCTTCTGCCTCCCCAATGGGTATCGAGGCGGGCATCGCACCCTGGGAGAGCTCATTTACCTGCCACTCTTCCCCGCGAATATTTTCCAACTCCAGTGCTCAAACTGCACACAGAGGTAGAAGTCAAAAGGCTATTTCTATGCACATCAGGAGAATTGCCAATGGAAAGGAGAGATAGTTCCTGCTGAGAAAACCGCTGCAGCCTGAGCGCAGCCCTTTACTGGACATTGGAGCAGCCATTGAGCAGCAAAACTTCACGGGAAATCTGGCTTCCTTGGGCTGGCCGCTCGCGGCGTTGCCGGATTTGTTTTGTTCTGGGCTTGAGATACTGGTCGGATAAAAAAAAAA
>VZTL01023679.1:167947-182504 GCA_013400535.1 Scopus umbretta | reverse complement strand
CCAAGCCTTTTCAGAAAACAAATCACAGCTCATGACGCTTACAGCTTTTTTTCACTGTTGGAACTAACAGTAAGGTCCACTGCAGAGGTTATACTCCCCACTGAATGCCTGAACGAGAATGTGTCTTTGCTGGGAATCTAAGTTATATTCTTGGCTATGTATCTACAGGACAATGTGAAATTCCCTAGAGATTCAACGGCTGCATCTTCCGCCATATGCCTGAAGGATACTGTAAATGTTGTTCTCATGCAAATTAACCTCCACAGGCAGTCTGGTGAAGATAGAATCTGTATCAAGTATTTCCCACAAAATAGGACAGGCACCAGAGGAGCCAGCAACTACTTCCAGCCTCAGAGCAGTTCTGGAAGGCTTGGTGAAAAGTGAAGATGTTCCCAAGGACAAAGCAGTTGTTTGCTCCTCTGGTGACTTTTTTCTTTTGTTTGAGATATCCCGAACTATCTTAACTATCATCAAGGAGAAGCACTGAACCTCAATAACAGAGGGGGAACACTGATCCCTGGGGGGACAACTGGGTATGGGTGATGGGATAGATGAGAAAAGCAAGGAAAACAACACCTACTCCTGGATATGTTGCAATGTGACATGGGGAACAAAATATCCCACATGAAGGGACAGTTGTAACAAAATATTATCAAGTTGTTATTTCACTGTTGCTTCAAACAAAGCATATGTCATGTGCTTGAACCTAACCTTCTAAGCACAGAAGTCTGGTAAGTTTTAAAGACTCAGGCTGTTATTATAAGAATATTACATGTACACCACATAGTGCATATGAATTAACAGATACTCTACTCTCTGACCATTACCACAGAGTCTAACTGGACTTAGTTATCCCAGAAGTTCCCACCCCACGTCTGCCTCCAAGTACCTATGAAATCACTAAGCAGCTTCTAGGGAGCATCTGCATCTCCCCGCATCAAAAATCAGAGTTAGATACTACCATCAGCCTCTCCATTCAATCAGATTCAGACAGGCCAAAGCATACTCTGACCAATGGAACTGAGTCAAGATGTCCATTCTCACATAAAAAGCAAGACAGTAGCCCTCGGAGGGGAACAGTCACAGAGATTAGTCAACATCAGCCCACCAAGGAAGAGAAGATTTTGCCTCATTTGCAGCAATTCAGAGAAGGCCAGGATTTTCTGGAGAGAGGTCTTTGTGGCCTCCAGCACCACCCCGTGACTTCCCAGTTATGCAGCTACATTAGACCCACATTAAAAGGGACTCCTTCTAGCTTCTAATCCCAAAGATAACCTGGAACACCGCTATCTTCAGTAATTCTCATTCACAGCATGTGGGGAAGGGAAGGGGTAGCTCCATTGAGCTACCTATTCTTTCAGCTTTCTCCAAACCTGCTTTGCGTAGCGTAGCACAGCGAAGCTTCCATAGTACCCATAGAGACAAGTACAGCACATGCTACCAGAAAGGCCCTTACACAGCTGCACAAGCAGCTTCTGCACCCAGAGAAATTGATTTTTGCCTTCTTAGAAGCATTGCATTCATTAAGAGGAAACGAAAAGAGGCTGCAGGAAACACGAATAGCAGGGAGATGTACCCAATAAGTGTGGATAAAGGAAAACTTGATTCACCAACACTCCTTAGACTCTGCTTATTACATCGACTTCCCCGAGCAGAAGTCTTCCCTCTCATTTTAATCTTTTGAAGACTCTGCACAGGCAGTAAATAGTGATTAAACCTGTTCTCAATCAATATTATCTTTACGTCTCCTTTTATCCATGCTGATATTAATACATACAAGGAACCTTCTCAACAAGAGCCTTTCATACCTTTCTCCTCTGTGTCTCACTCTTCCCCCACACGTGTATCCATTGTCATCGCAAAAAATACACCGGAGTAACGCAGCCACTCCCAAATTCCCTTGTGGTGCACTCCGTGAATCTGAAATAGTTATTCCCTAAACCTTAAGATGAATCCTTGCATTTAGGATTCCTAGTCTTGTCAGGTTCCGATTTTTTTCCTAAATTCATCTTACGCAATCTTCTGTTTAACCAAATTGAAACAGAAACCACAGAAGATGAAGATACAGCAGCAGCTTCAGAAAATACCAGACCAGGACAGAAAAGTTTAACCCTCACTAACCAGTCTAGCTCTTCCTAACGCCACAAGGAAAAACACCTTTGTAGTCATTACAGAAACACACACACTTTTCCAAATAACTCTATCATAGAGGGCTAGTTAATTGCTTTGATGAGGCAACAAATGAAGACTCACAAAGGATATCATGTTTGTATGTAACAGCTTGCTACATCACTTGTATAACTTACTCTGATTCTTTTCTCTTTCACACAATTTTAAAGCAGTAAATTGACTTATGGGGGGGTAAGGGGTAGTTATTACCACAGTTTAAACAAGAGGAAAATTAGTTTAATTGCGTATATTATGCCAGAATACACTGGCACTCTCCATAAAGACATTATCTTCCTTTTAAGGTGAGTCTGTTTAGAGAATTCATGATTTTGGCTCATTTCATCCATTAAGGTTCCTTCCTTCATTAACCAGAGCAGAAAACTATGCAAACTAGAAGGGGATTAATGTAGCATTCAGGAAAGAGTTCTTTCATCTAGCAGAGAATAACCTTGGACAAAACCATCAATTTCAGCAGTTCCAGACTAGGGCAAGTTCAGCTATGAAGCTACATCCCAGTTCCGTAGATCATCTCTCTTCCCAAAATGAGCTGAAGCAAATGTCCAAAGTCAAACTTCTTTAATACATTGAGACTTTTTGGAACAAGCTCTGGATATAAAGTCTGTGGAGCTCTTTTGTACATCATATGGCATGAGAATTGAGAAAGACAGCCTCCCCGCAAAGCACTATGCCTGTGCTCTATGTCTAACATTCCATCTTCTCCACTGCTGGTCTGACATTTGAACTGTAACTATAGAATCCTTCCAAAAATATTTACATGTTTTTGTTTGCCTCCCGGTAAACATTCCACTTTTCAAGCGCTGTAAGTGCTGAGATGAGCACACCTCATGCTGCCATTTTGCCACTAGAGGGCAGCTCCATATTTCTGGATCTTTTTCATTATCTCAAAGAGGAATTAATTTCATTGCGTTCCTACACAATGGATCCACAACATGTAACTTCAGCTCACGAATCTTATAAAAGCCTTCTTTGTTTTAAAGCAAAACACAGTGGTTACCATTTAATTCACCGCTTTATTGTGCATTTATCTTTGAGAGGTATGCAGTACCCCTGTATGCAGATTTCAGAAGGAACTATGCTGGGTTGACCCTTTCATGGAGAGCACCATTGAGGAAACATCTCTTTATTTTGCCAGGGTGCTGTTTGTTTCCATGGTGCATTCCCGATCTCATAGGCTTATGGTTTTTTCTGCTACTTGTAAGCCCATATGCTTTAAACAGCAACAATAGCAATTTATCGAAAACCATGTTTTTAAAGGTCAGCATTCTTTCAATGTGCACGTTTACGTAAAACCACAAATCTATGTTAAGCAATTTTCACCAGAAAAGAACTGGCTGGTTCAAGTTTCCTCGTTTTTTTCCTTTTTTTTTTTTTCTCCCCCCTGCTATCAAGTACCCTATCATCTGGACAAATCTCCACCAACGTTAGACCATGTCCTCAAATCAACATTTGCATTTAGACTTGCTTGTTTGTACATTCTCCCCTTCAAGGCTCGCCCATCAGCCAACAAACGATTGCTGCCAGTCAGATCACAGCAGCTCTGCCACATGGGGAGCGCAGTCCCACTTACCCCATCCTCAGCTGCATTCCTTATCCAAGCTCCGCAGAAACTTTGCACATAGCTTGAAGAGAAGTCCGATTTCCATGGGGCTCTAGCCACAGATCTGCAGGGACATAAACGGAAAGCATCCTTCAAATAAGCCCCATAGAGGTTTTGCCATCCCATCCTTTTCTTTGTAAATGACTAAACAGACAATGCATCATGTCACCACATCTCTCATCCCCTTTAACTGAGAAGTTCCTCTAACTTTTGTCCCTTATTTCTCAAAAAACTCAAGCCAGGAGCTGCAAGTTACTGGGACTTCAAAGTCAGCTGTTGGTGTTTTGCCACCATAATCAAGGGAAGCATGGATTAAATTTCCAGCCTCATTCAGGGACCTAGTACCTCTTCTGACCCCATCCACAACACACCTCACACTGCTGCACGGCCCTTGGCGCAACGGAAAAGGGAAATTTTCCTGGGACTAGCATATTAAATTACTATGAGAACACCCCCCTAATAATAATAATAATATGTTGTACAAGTTTCTTTTCCTATTAGAAGCCCTAGAAGTCAAGCCCTACAACTGAATACTTGTACTGGATATCTTCCAAGCATGAATGGAAAAACACACTGACACAAAAGTTTATTTTAAAAGACACCAGAGGGGTCACTTCCAGATTAGGCCAGATTAAATGTTCCTCACATTTTGTGAAACTCTTCAGGAGATTTGTTGTGGCATTCCACGGTTCTCCAGGCAAAAAAGCAAAACATACTGTATAGAGCTAGCAGATGCTAGAGTTGAACGCTTCTTTTTAGAAAATACCAACCTACAATAACAAATCTTTTTGCTATTCACAAGAGAATCATTGAGTATTGCAAAACTTGATAATTACTGATTCATGACAGATTTAGGAAAAACATCAGCTTAAGTAATCAGGTCAGGGCACTGCTGTTGACCACAGTGTTGGCAAAAGAAACAGTTTCTTTCCTCATATCTTTCATCAAAGTTTAACATTTCACAGTATTTAGCTTTTAGCACTTCACTGGGCCAGAGCAGTAAACAACTGATAGCTTGAGAACTAGATGTTAAATTGCAAGCAAACATCTCTATTTAGTATTATCTCAAAATTCGCTTACACTGTTCACATACTTTTCAATTCAAGCTAGTAAAATTACTGAGGACCCCTAACAGTTGTAAAATAATTTATTACTGCTGTTAATAAATTCACAAGATGATTAAGCCCTTACACAGCCGGTCACAAAAGGTATGCTGTGTCACGCATTGCCAACTGGGAATCAAGATTTTATTCAGATCTCAAGGTGGACAAAACCCAACCCTACTTTTTCCTGAAGGAAATGAATGCGATCTTCATTTCCTCCCAGAAAATGAAGGAGGAAAAGTCAAGAGCTTTTCTCTAATACAGATTACTGCAAATAAATCCATTCCACTTTCTTCCATGCCTCCATGATATTCTTTGCCCGACACTGGGAAATTATTCTGAAAAGACAGCAGTGCAGGGAAAGAACATCTTCTGACTCCAAATGAAGTATTGGAATAGCTCCTATTTACCTTCCTAAGATACACACTTAAAAAAAAAAAAGCAACCCCCTCCCAAAACTGATAAACTGAGAAACTGTTAATCCACCCCAAGTGAGTATTTGTTCTGCCATAGAGAAGATACTCTCCTTACCACTTCACCTAACTATGCTAAATGTGACGTACACAACGAAGTGTGTTTGAGCAATTTAAACCCAGCCCACAGGGGCCAACTTTTAAACATCACAACTTGCTACACTTCAGGCCTACATCACAGGTACGCTTCCTACATTACAGAAGGCTTTTACTAAATAACAATGGCTGTGTCAGAGATGAAAACTGAAGTTATTTGGATGAAGTGTGTCAAGAATATGGAGGAATTCCATCCAAAGTAATGCCTTGTGCCACAGCCATAAACTGTGATTTTCTACATAGAAGTATTTTTCACACTTTGTGTTTGTTCTAAAATGAATGTTATGTGACTGTTAACTCTGAATCATTATTAGCTCTAAAGGAATGTTGTAAAACCACTCAACCCTCTGCCTTCAGAGAAACAAAATTATATATCCTTTTATAAAATTTCCTGCTAATTAAAGAAGAAAGGAAAATCTCTGGTGGGAGGCAGGAAGCTACAGGAAGAATAGTTGGTAAGACTGTTTTACAGTCTTCTCCTTAGAACTGGCATTAGAATGTTTTCACGCATTCACAAATATTTTTTTTTTCAAGACAACTTCTCATTTTCATACAGCTCTACTCATAAAATTTAGGTGCTGTCATCACAAAACCACCATTAAAACAGACAGAATTAAATGTTATCTTTGCAGGCTTTCTAAGCGAACAGACTGTATTAAGGACAAAGAACTCCCTTCTGTAGAGCAAGACGTGTCGTGTCCCTGTAGCTGGGATCAGGACACCATGGCAGAGCAGTCCTGAGTACTCGGATGATGACTCTCAGAGTATATTGCTATTTACTCTGAATCCAAAGCTTTCACGGATCTTGTGATATACATGCAAGTTAATATACACGCACACTCACGCACACCAGTTACATCCTATTTCCACACAGGGTGAGAGCCGATTCTGAATTAACGCTAAGTTCAGTAATTATTAGAGCTTCCTGAAAACAGTCTTAAGCAAGGAGTCCATCGAACAACATCACGGTCTAGCGGTTAACATTTTTTTCTCTTTTTGCTTTTGGCTAATCTTCTTTTGAATCAGCATAACGAAGGGGGCTGAAGAAAAGCATGGGAAAAAGAAGGAAAGGTCCTTCTTAATAACTGTAGTGCCACAGTCTTAAGGCCAAAGTCACCGCCGTTGTTTTTTGTGCCCTCCCCTTTAAAGCAGGAAGGAATTTCCCAGCTAACAGCAGCTACAAGACCCGTCCCCAAAAGCCATTCTGCAGTTACTCACAAAAACCTAACAGGCTCCTAACCCACTGCAGTTGGACCACACGAGCTTCACTGCATCTGCAGGACAAGGGAGAGAAAGAACCTGACCCTTGGTCCTAAAGCAACAAGTGCCAAAAAGGGTACTTTACATTCAAGCAATCGAACGATCTCCTTCAACAGGCTTAATTCGTTCATCTTCACGATGACATGTTTCTTAGTGTCCACAGCTTACTTAGAAATAGCTGTCAGGAGCTCCAGCAACATTCACAGATTTCTATGTTAAATGCCTTCCTGAAAGATTTATAAATACCAGGTACTTAACAACTGAGACAGATAATTAATAACTCAGCCACAATTTGCTGACAAAACGTTGAACCAAGAGCTCTCCTTTGATTTGAGAAAAGCTCAATCAATTATGTTTTTCCTGCTCTAGTGTTTTTTCGTAAAGCTTGAATTTATATGATAAAAGTCTGTTCTCTCAGAGATACGCATTTGAAAAATGATTGATGAACATGAGCATAAATGACCACAGCCTACAATTCTGACACATTTGAATTATTGCTTCTAGAAGTGAAAATTTCTCCAACCACAGTTCATTGTTTAAAGTGCTGTCAAACATTACAGTGAGAAAGGCACGTTTTTTCAAGAGTAAGGGAGCTGGAAAGCCAGAACTTCTTCTGCATGGGATAAGAGGTAACAAATAAGGAGTCTGGAAGTAAGTACTAGTAAGATGGTAAGATCCAGGTAACTACATTCTCCTCCCTTGCAAGTGATTTTTTTCTACATGCCCCCTTCTCTTTTTATTACTATTTCACAAATCCACGGAAAGACGCAAGGACAGATTGGTGCTCCAACTGTAACTTGGTCTGCACAAAGCATCCAGTGCTTTTCTTCCTAAAGCGGGCACCTATCCTTTACCTTACGTACACTGAACTCACGTTCAGCAAACCACTCAACCAACTTGAAGGAGCCTTCTGCAGGAAATGGAAGCCCAGCGTACCAAATGCTCCCTGGCTAACACGGGAAAGGGCAGAAATGTCCTTTCTGAGAAGAACTAATCCCCACCTCTTTGAGCGTGCTCTGTCCAGCCACCTGACAGCCCTGGGAGGTACCAGGCTGCCTCCGAGGCAGGGGGCAATACCTCAGGCGTTGTTCCGCAGCCTCCAAAGAGGGACACTTTAATATCTTAATCTCCAGAACTGTATTTACGACCTGCAGCTGTGGTGCCAAAGAGGCCCACGGCCCCATACACACTGAGCCTATTGTTGGCAAAACAGAGCTCTGAGGTTTCTTGAGTGACATAAGCAAGTTAACCGAACTACGCCAGGCTGCTCTGCATGGGGGTGGAGAAGGGTATTTGTTCTTCTTTCTATCGATCAGTTTATTTTGGGCCTTTACTGCTTTCGCAGTCTTCTAAATTTTAATAGCCCTTAAAGCACAGTAAGGCGTGAATGAGCAGCAATTAACTTGTCAGGGCTTTGGGCTTGCAGGGAACGAGAACTTGAACTGATTAATAAAAAAAGAATTCCCGTGTTACACATAATTTAAAATGAGTATATATTGTAAGTTATGTGTTAGTTTATTACACAGACAAAATGTTTGGTATTGTTCTGCAGCCACTTAAAAGGGATACCTCAGTGCCTTAGAGCAGTGGTGGTCCCTGTGTCTCACTCCCAGAACGGAGTTTTACCCTGATGTGGTTAAACTCCTACAGAGCATAGTTTGGGAGCACATGGGGATACGGACTTTTCTGTGCCAGCTTTCAGTTGGATCATCTTCCAGCCTTTTCCAGAATTGTGATGCCTTTCAACCGCATGTATCTGCAAAGAGGGGCGAGAGGATAACCCCTTTAATCTCTCAAAAAGGAAAATCCCCGCTGTTATTTTTCTTCTGCTTTCTCTATGACAGCATACAGGCTAGCACTAAGTAAGTTTAATGTTCTAGGGAATTAAAATGCTCTGACATCTATCCTTTAGTATTAACATGCAGATATTCACCAGAAAAGTTGTGTCTCTGGACAATAATTAACAGGTTAACTGGGCAGGTTGTTTGCCAAGTTCACCCCCACACAATATAAATAAGAAACGCCGCTGCTTTTTGGGTATTAATAGCTTTTTCTCAAAAGGGAAAGAAAAGAAAAGCAAACTCAGAGACTTCAGAAGATGCTTATGAGGCCAAATTATTGTTTAACATATCTACTGATCCTGATGTTTATGAATTCTAAAAAGCAAAGCAGTCATTAGCAAGAGCTCTGCCCCACAAATCTGTTCTTCTAAGGTCCTCTTCCACTGCAGCATTTCTGAGAGGTCTCATTTCTGTTGTGCTGAAAGATCACAACACTGTCACGCTCCATTCTAGGTCCATGAGGTTCTGCAGAAAGCATTAGGTTAAAGTTTTCAAATACAGATGCCTGCCTTGAGGGCGTTTAGTGCTTTCTCAAAATCAGGAATACTCTATGGCCTCCTGACTGAGGACAAAAAGAGGTTGAATTATTCAAAATAATTCAAAAAAATCTGGAGCTAAGTGCAATACTGGAAAACTGCAGAAATTAAAAATAGGGTACATTAACAGCTTGAAGAGCCTGAAGTTGAGCTGCCAATAAGAAACCCATGCTAGTCATACGTACGTGTTCTATTTCAATCAGCTCACGTTTACCTTTCTCAGAAATGAAAAAGACTATCGGTCAAAAAAGAGACACCTATTGCTCAGAGGAAGGGGAAATGGATTCCTATGTGGAAGGAAGCTAAAGAGACGACACAGAGTTTTTACTCATCTACTCTCATTTTTCTCTTTGAAACACAAACGCTGCAGTAGACAAAGTTCTGCCTGATTCTACTTTCAGTTGAGTGAATGGCAAGGTGCCCATGGCACGCCTTGTCACTGCTGCCTGTAGTCATCCTCACAGATAAGCATCCAAATTCCTCTGACTTTGAAAGGGATCTGGGTATCTAAGACAATTAACGGTTTTTGGAAATCCTAGATACATAGGGGAATGCATTTGCCCCACTTCCCTGTGCAAGCATCACATATTTTCTTCATTTCACAGACAGAGAGTGTACCAAGAAATAGATTAAAAGATTTGCACAAAGCATCACGAGAAGCCAAAACTAGAGATGAAAACTGTCTCCAACATATTCTCGGTAATACTGGATCTGAGTTCTGGCATTTCTGTTTTGCCTCGTAGCCAGAGCAAGGAACTGCATTGACACAGTTTAATCAGAAGAAAACTATATATTCCAGCTAGTATTTTGAATATCAGGAAAGTTGTCTATGCCTCAGATGGGTTATAGTTCTGTGAAAAGGTTCTAGACAGTTCTCATTTTCTCATTGTAACCAAACTGACTGAAACCTAGTACAGCATCAGGCTTAAACTCCTGTATGCAGCAACGCTGGCTTTCCAGAAAAAGGAAAGAAGGAATGACGACTCCAGCGTTACAAAAGCCATGTCATCTACACTGATGCGTGTTTCCCAGTTTGCTGTTTCTGTTATCTGGCATGAGAAAAAGGAAAGGAAAATCACTGGTAGAGAGCGCAATGGAAAAAGAGCTGCTACACAGAATGAAATGGTTGAATGACTTAGAAATACCCATACAAGCAAAAGATAGGAAGACTCTTCAAATTCCAGCTACAATTGCTTAGCAAAATAAAATCTTCACAGCAACAGTGGTGCAGCTTAAGCTAAGGCCCAAATTTGTCATACCTGAAATTCTTACGACATTAAGCAGTCTTTACCTGCATGGTTAACCCATACAAGACACAAGAGGTGGCGAACCACACATGGAAAGTAAAACGGACTCATCCTTCCCCCACACGGTCACATCCTCATTTCATCTGTTGTTTTCAGATGTATCAGAACACTACTCACACTTCTGAAGCTCTTCAATTTTCTGATTTATTATGGCTGTACATCTGCACCAATGAAAAAGACGGACAGCCTCTGGGGAGACGCCTTTCTTACTTACTCGTGCGTGCTCACTTGCGCTCTCTCACACTTTCTTTTACTGTCAAAGGACTCCGGTGAGAATAAAAGTACCACGCTCTCTGGGCATTCAAATTTCTGCTGGAGTTTACAGAAACATAGAAAATATAAGATCACATCCCTATACATTGCAGAAGAAAAGCAAATTGCATGCTTGATAAATTGCACGCAAACCACATGCTCAAACTTCAGTAAAAGTTAAAAAATGGCAACAACATTATACTTTAACATCCTCAGAGCATTATTAGACATTTAGAAATGAAATCACAGGTTAGCCGAAGTTAGCCAAAGGCCTCAGCACCACAAAACTCATGCAAGACCTCTCATACAGGAGATAATTTTAGCAAAATAAAGGCCGAAATCCTAGGCTAATGGATTTTCTAATCCAACTCACATGATTTTTTCCTCGCCAAATTGCGAGAATTATGGGGCAGGAATTCTCTCTAATTATGTGCTTGTATCATCTGTCACCTATGTACTCCACTGTAATACAAAGCAGCAAACAAGCAATAACAATAAATATATGTTGAACTTTAACGAGAGGCTTAAGAAAAAGGAGAGAATATGTTCTCTGTCCTTTGCTACTGACACTTTGGTCCTTATTAACTTTTTGTAATTTCAACATCTATGATCAGAAACTGATGAGACACATTTTTACTTCTCACTGTTAGCTTTCTATGAAAAGAGAGAGTAATTTACTAATGCAGTTTTTCTTTCAAATTAAGTTTACTGTAAAGTTACACCTCAAGCCACATACAACATGCTCACGATACCTCCCTTGAAGATAAATAAACTTGTAAAATCTTACCTCAAATAAAAGTTCAACATTTGTCATATTTAATCAGCAATAAAGTCAGACATATAATTCTTCACAATTTATCCTTCACCAACACTATGTCATTTCCAAGTTGAAACGTGGAAAAAATTTTGACATTTGCAGGCAGTGTGGCAGAAAGGCAGCCTGCCATGTTATCAAAATAATTTATGTTCTAAAATTCCTGTGAGTCCAACACGAAAATAACATCTCCACCATTCCAGCTCTTACTTTAGACAACTCCAGTGTTACTTGATATGACATGCTCGGGAAAAGAAATCATCTTAAATTGACACTGATAGTCCCCCGAGCTGACAAATACAAGTTGCTTAAATTTGCTGTGTGCTTGACTTTCTGTTCTAGCGAGCTATGTTTGAAACAGGAAAAGGGGGTCAGATCTGGGAGTAGAAGAGATTAAACTGCAATTTTGTTTTCCTCATTTTCGGGCTAGCCTCTAGTATCAATCTCAGCCTGCTCTAAATTATGTCCAGCTGTCTACTGCCCCCAGGGACAATTCTAGCAGCCAGAATTAGCTGGAGCGCAGTGACATTTTGACCACACACAGTCCTCCTTCAGCCTACCTATCCTTGGGTTTTTGAGGACAATGGGAGGCGGCAACAAGTCCTGCCAGGAAGAAAAAAACGCGAACGTTTAAGTCATGAACACATCTGAGTTAAAGAACATATGAAAACCGCGGTTTTTAAAGAAAGCAAAAACCAAGATGTGACAAAGAGTTCCCTGAAGCGGTAGGGAATAGCGTGCACCATTTTCAGAAGGAGCCAAAAGCAAATAATTAGGGGCCAGCCTCAAGGGGCTGCTTCGATAGGAAGCGCTGTCAGCAACTGTTGTAAGGCGTTGGCCTCAGCAATGCCGTGTTGTATGGTCAGCAAGAAAGAATGGATGGTTTGACCACTTCTTACGTGACGTCTTCAGACATCTCCGATACGTACATAAGTTGCTCGACTGCCGAGTAGCTCAGTCACATACTTCACACATTCCTCAACATTTCCAAGGGTCGAAATCCTGCTATCCTACATCAGGCAGATTTCCAGTTGCCTCAGCAGGAACTATCTGAACTACAAAATCATGAACTGAGTCTACTACCTCCACGGAAAGGATGGAGAACTATCCTTGGCAGAATATGGTATTTCAGCAAACGTGTAACACTGTCTGAAGGCAAGTATAGGACCTATGCTCGGCTGGCATTCACACATCCTCCGAAATGATGTTTCTACTGTTCTCTGCTTCACTTTTTCTAGAGTGAAAACACCAGCTGCAGTTCTGCGATACAGGCAATGTTTCCCTAGGTGGTAGATTAAGACAAAACTTTTTTAAATTTTGACTTAATCCAGAACCCAACAAGTTAAATTCAGCTTTTTGCACGGCAGATATGACAAAGCATTCAAAACTCACTAGCGGTTGTTGCCAGCAGATATAAGCAATTGGTGTTACTATTTTGCATTCGTTAGATTATTAGAAATGTCTGCATTGCTTTCTGTAAGCATCAAACATTAAAATTTCAAAATATGTTAGGGGGCCACATCACAAATATGAATCCAGTTTACACTAACAGGAATCAGTAAGTTAGAGCCATTGTATTTCTAAAAAAGGACATACGGGCTTTAAGGGAATCTTTTTTGGAGCCGGAGAGTAGGTGTCAAGAGATAGCTTGTTAAATAGGCCCGCATCTGAAAGTACACGCAAAATGTCATAAAAACACAGTCAACCTAAATTTTCTCTATTACATCATGCTGTTGCTTCTGTACTTTAATTACCAGTGAGGTGCGTGGACTGTAAATCCCACAGTTTTAGGAGACCCACTTACCTGTAAGCACAGAAACTGCCGTGAGAGAGGAAAAATCCTACCTTCTCTCCTAACTACCTAAACTACCTGACATTTTACGTGAGATCAAATACAATCTAATATTAAGAATTTAAGGGATTATATAGGAAAGCTATTCTCTGGGCCAGCACTGCCAGAGGTCTGCAACCTAGTATGATGTTTTTTCAGATCTCAAGTTCTCCAGGCTCTTCATGGTCAACATTAAGGAGGTAAAACCTTTTTTTTAAAACTAAGGACCTCATGTTCAACTAACGTAGAGGAATAGAGCAGAGCTGCGCTACTATGGCACAGTGTCCCCAGAAGCAAAACTGGGGACCTAAAGATCCAGCTTATCCCTCTGTAGAAAAAGTTCCCTGGCATGCTGCTCCTCACGATGACCGTGCCACCTGAGAGCGCTTCTAAATCTCTGTAACGCCTGCTCATCCTCCCTTCGGCTCAGTAACTTTCACACCGGGTAGGGAAATAACGGCATTTCATATACAGAAGCAGCTTTTAAAAGTTAACGATGACTGAACTTACATGGTGTCCAAATGAACAGGCATTTCCCCATGAAGAACTCCTTGCCATTTTTAATTACCGAATTCAGAATGTGCAGGGAAATGCCTCAGTCTTGCTATTTTAAATTTCAAACAGCTTGCCTAGCTGCATAAACGCCCCACACTATCGCTTGCGAAGTCACAATTCAGCTTAGATTTTTAAAAATACGTATTTATACACGGGCTTTCAAAGACTTGCTCCAAGGAGCAAGCCCAGCGTGAGCCAGCTCATCAGAAGCTCAGGGAAGAAGATGGCGGTGCTCATGCGTCGCGGAGCAAGATGGCCACCACACCTCAGCGCTCCTACTTCACACCGTAAGGCAAACCATACCATACGCTACAGTATATGCAGTAGGGTTACTACGGGCCTACTAGAACCCATGTAAGGTAAATCAGCAAGCGCCGCGTCGTTTCCCTCCTTCCCACCTCTGCCTCACGGGGCTCCTTCGTTAGCTGCCAAACTCGAAGCCTGACGTGCGCGACCCGCGGCCGTCCCCAAAGCGATGGCTGCCCCGCGCTTTCACGGAGGGCTCGACCGCCACAGCGCCGGCCGCCCTCGCAGGGGCACCCAGCTGCCCCTCGCCGCCTCCCCGGGCAGGGGCGGCGGGACGGACCCCGTCCCTTCCCCGCAAGGCGCCTCCGGTGCCTCCGGCCGCCCGCAGGACGCGGGCCCCGCCGCCCTTTCCCCTCACAGACCCAACATGGCGGCCGGGCCCCGCACCTGCCCCGC
>VZTL01023679.1:85149-167867 GCA_013400535.1 Scopus umbretta | reverse complement strand
ATCTGTCTGCCCCCCCCCCCCCCCCCGCCTCAGCTGGGTAAAATACAACGGACTGGAAGCAGAGCCAACCCTCACCCTCTTCTTGCAGGAGCGAAGGGGCAGCGAGCCGGCCGCTTCACCCAGGTAGGTGGCAGCCGGGGCAGGACGCGGGCCCCGGGGTGCTGACCGCGTCCTCCGGCGAAGGGGAGCGCTAAAAATATTCCCGTTCTGTTTGTTTTTCTTTCTTTCAAGGTTCACGATGTTGACAGCTATGTTCTTGGCTGCTCTCATTCTTATTACGGTACATTCGCAGGAAACTGAGGAAACCATAACGTACACGGTAAGGTTTAATAGAGTTCAAGATAATTACTGCTTTGCCGGGATTCTTTTCTAAATGACCCTTAAGAAAAACCAAATTTCTTGCCAATGTATAGCATGCAATACAAAGCTCTTTGAGTTCGAACGTTAACCATAAAATAAGCTGTTCCTGCACTGAAACGCTGTTTTAAAGTTGACAAGAGTGAGCAAAATAGGCTACAACTGCCTGTTCTGAAAAGCTTTTCTACGTACTGAGCTTGATGAGCTGAACAAAGTTATAAGGTTTCAGTATTTCTTTTAAGCCGTTTTCATAAAGACAGGGTCCCTAGGACCTTCGTTTGAAACAAATGGAATTTGACAGATAATTAGGTCAAACATTCTTTTGTGTTTTCTTTTGGGTATTTCAAGCTGTCTTTAACAAAATGTGAGTACTTCAAAAGTCAGTGCTCTTAATGAAGCATCTATGTCCTGGAGCGATCATAGGACTTTTAGTTTCTGCTCTGGTTTTGAGCGGGGTTTTGCATGGCTTGATAGAATTGTACAAGAATACTGGAAATAGATTCTGCTTGTAACCAAGTGATAGGGTAAGAGATTTAAAGGCCTTTTTGTAAGGCTTTTTTTTTTTTTTATCTGCTTGTGTTCAGTCTTTGGCGTGCATGATGCATGTCATCGAAGGAGTGGCAATTACATCGGCTCGGGCTGGGGAAAAACCCGCATTTTCACATCTGATTACAGTTGTAATCCCTGCAACTTGCTTCATATGGGTGGACCTCTGAATATGTGTACAGACATTAGCGCAATGCCACACAAGCAGAAAATTCTGCACACATGCAAAAAGTTAGAGAACCACAGCCAAAGACTGAGATTGTGTCTTATACAAGTAATCCCACTGAAGTCAGTGGGATGGCTCAAGCGAGTAAGTATTGCAGAGTTGGACCTTATCGTAGAAGACGGGGCTCAAAGAAGCCTCAAATGAGCATCAGGAAGTCAGTCATAAAATACTTTAACACTGGGCTTTAGAAGCAGTAGATTTTTGAAGGTTGGGAGTACTTCTATTTAGAGGCTTCTGTGATTTTTGGGTTTTTTTAAGTCCCTATATGTAAATGGAAGCTGAAGATCTAAGTATCTTTCGAAAATCCAGATGAACATGGGGATCCCATCCCCCTCCTTTTCCGCATTTATTTCTCATTCTTTTTAAAAAATTAAGTAGCATTTTCTGAGAAGCCTACATCATTCTGTTTATACCAATGGAAAATTTCTAGGATCCGTATATGGCTTGGGTTCCTATAGTCCATTTTCAAAGAGGTTTTAGCATTTAAGCGCTTGAATGGTCATCAGACTCTAATCATGTAAAACTACTTAACAAAAAAACTTAGCTTTTGGAAATTTTACGCTTAGGATGCTACTGTTTCTCATGCGTGCACTGTATTCATTTAGGGCCAAACCTTCTTCTGTTGCAAAAGTCCCTTCAGCTGCAGTAATAGATGGACTTGGCTCCTTACAGTTAAATAGACAGTACTTCTGTTGTGCATTAACAGGAATTGGGTAATTCATGCAGTAAATGCAGGAATTAGCTGTTTTCCTTTGGGTTTGTGTTTTCATTGCTACAGTAACTTTGGTGGTGTCAACTCAGCATGTAGTCATTCCTTTAGAGATTGCGAATTGTCATACAATTTGTTGTCCACTTACCCCTTTGGAAGAAAAAGCCTCTGAAGTTACAACTCGCTGCTACATTTGGCAGATCGCTGGTGTCACCTACAAACGAAGAATATGTTTTCAGTCCTAATGCTGAGTCAGTGTCCGTTAGTAACGCATTCCTCAAAATAACTTGAGGATAGTACATGGAACAAGTGGATCTCGGCATCGGAAGGACAAATTGGTCACGTGTAGTGCCTCTGCAGAAGAGGAGTTGCAACAAGATTCAGCTTGCTTGACTGTGACTAATTACATTAGCCGACTCGATTCTTTTTTTCTATAGAGCCATTAAAGTAATATCCTAAGCAGCATAGCATGCATATGCACCTACATAGTACAGCTCAGTCGAGTCACTGATATTTTAAATGCGTCTGCTGCAGTCGGTAGCATTGTGATACTTTGCTAATCAGTTCTGTAATTGTCACCTGCCATAAATTGTCTACAGCGCAGTAATTTTAAATGCTTTTGGCCAGAGGAATAATGAAGATGTCTACCTAACTGCAGGGCAGAATATTTAAAATTCCTCCTGAAGTTATTAGTCTGCGTTGATATGAATAGTTGCCGAGTACAGTCTTGTTTGAATTTTGCAAAGTCTCATTTACATAAGTAGTTCCGCTGTTATAAACTCTAACTGTTTATTGTATGTCTCACGATATAAATTATTCTTCCTAGACTGCAGTTCCTGGAGTCATGTGATTAAAAAGCATGGGAATGAATTTCCAGCTGTCATGGGATCCTTCCCCATTGCTAGAGTGCTAATGGGAAAGAGGATGAAGTACAGGGGGAGAGAGGCCCATCAGTCGCTCTGGGAAACCGGCCCCAGGAGTGAAGGATGTTCACCTGTCGGAAGGCAGTGAACAAGATCAAAATTCAGGAAAACTGGCTTCTTTTTCATAAGACGACTTTCACCCTGGTCAGCTGGGTCAGTCCAGAGGTTGAGGTTCATTTATTCCAGGACTCGGCCAATGACAGATGCTTTAAAAGGGCATATAGGAGCAAGGCAAGGAGAAAGTGCTGTTTTTTCCAGCTTTGTTCCCCAGCCCCAATAAAACCTACGTACTCGCGACAAACAGTATCTTAGGAACTTCCCGAGATAGAGGCGCTCTCTGCATACACTTGTTGCTGTTCCTGCACAGCAATGCTGCACCAATCGCCTTTTTTCCTAGCTTCCCAAGGTAAATTGCATTGCATTTCCTTTAGTGACAAACTTTGAGTTCATTGAAATATGCTTGATCACTTTTCCAAAATCAAGAATCTAGAGGAGCCTAATTTTTCTTTTTTTTTTTTTTTTTTTTTTTTTCTCTATAGCAATGCACAGATGGCTATGAATGGGATCCTGTTAGGCAACGGTGCAAAGGTACAGTAAATAATTTTCAAAGACAGACTTGCCATTGGTATTCTTCAAGCATTACCGTTATGCACCCCTGTTTTGGACAAGGAGGTGTGCTGCATGTCTCATTGTGTTATTTGTATTCATGGCTGTTGCAGAAGGTTCGACTGTTAAAAGCATGACTTGTGTTGTTGCTAACCACAGATATTGATGAATGTGAAATAGTCCCAGATGCATGTAAAGGTGGGATGAAATGTGTTAACCACTATGGAGGATACCTCTGTCTACCTAGAACAGCACAAATTATTGTAAATGAGCGAGAAGAAGCAGCAGCTGAATCCAATAGTGGTCGAAACAACGTCATTCGGCGGACTCCAGCTGATCCTCACCGTGCCCCTCCAAACCCAACTCATCAAATTCAGTGTGCATCAGGGTATGAGCAAAGCGATCACAATGTGTGCCAAGGTAAGCAAGCTGCCGTATGTTTTACTTTCCGTATAATTGGAGTGTATGTGATAACAAATCCAATGCCTGGAAAATGACAGCCTTTAACTCTTGCATTTAATAGCCTATATTGTTGCACCATTAAACTGGACACGTACACGCTTCCTTAAGATATGTAAATAAAGTACATGCGTGTTGTTATTGTCCAAGGTAACAGAACTTGCAGTTTGTTGCAGCCTTACTGTCTGTTCCACCTGTTTCGGGCGAAGGATTAGAATTAATTCCATCATCTGTAGACCCTCAAAAAAACTCCTTAATGCAAGTAAGCAACTCTAGTCAAACATTTTGCATTATATTAAGGATGTCCAGGAGAGGCAGTGCTTTGAAAAAAGTAGGCAATGTAGCAAGTCATATTATAGACGGTTTCTGAAGATTTGCAAAACTATGTATTTTTCAGTAAGTGAATGGTGAATGGAACAAAAATTAACCATGGTATGAACTTGTGCTTAGACCAGATCGTAATGCAGAAGAATACAGTGTTTTTATTATGTGTGATGAAGCAGTAGGAACCAAACATCTGAACAGCTTGTGCTCTTCTGATCTCTGTGGAAGTAGTTCTGTGCAGACCCTGCCAGCTTACTTCCAGTCATAGTCTAGCCAGTCTCTGAAACTATGGCAATGAAGAGCTTTCATCTGAGTGTACATACACCACACACAGTGCCAAAATTCTCAGGGTATTAGCAATGTTAATTGTATGCATTCGGGAACCAGACTCACAAGCACTACTGTAAACTAAGGCTGTTTCATTTATTATTTCATATAAATAGTTTACTCTTATACTTGCTGAAGCAACAAATGTTTCGTCCGCTGTTTTGTTTTCTTTCATAAAAATATATTCTACTCCTTGTTCATCAACTTGGGTTTCGAGCATGTTAGTGGGCTACCCATGCAAACAGAGGGCAAAACTTGACCCCACGGTTCATCTTTTCCACTTTGTGGCCCGTAACAGTATAATCATATAAAATAGTACTTGAGTGACTATAATCAGGGCAAGCTGTAATATACAGTGGTCGTTCCTTTCTCTCTGGTATTCATGTATACAGAACGTTATTTATCACTAGTAAGTAAATTCCCTGTCATTCTGAAGCATAGCAATCATCACGGAGGCTGGATAAGTTATTTTTGTAGGCAAAGCCTCAGAGTTGCGTTTCTGGCTTATCTGCTAATGTTCAACATTTCTGTCACTCTAATTCAAGAATGTCAAGTAAAGAACCTACCGCAGGAGGTCAGCACCATGATCCCCTTAACCCTAAGTGCATGCTGAGGGTTATCAAGGGAAAATCCATGCCAAGGATGGCAAATGGTTTGTTTTTTTGGTTTTGGGTTTTTTGGGTTTTTTTTTTCCTTTCCTTAGTTTAACTTGGCAAAGTAGCAGCAGAACCAGGAACAGAATACCAGACTTCTCTGTTTGATCCAGCACTCCCTCCTTCAGGTGATGCTGCCTTACTGTGGCTGGCACTCATCTCCACTGGTGAATGGCAATAAATTGCTTCAGCTTTTAGCGTGTAACAACATTTCTGTTTAATTAAAAAAAATGCAAGGAATGCTAGAAGATTTCCAAACACAGACGTTGCTTTCGCTACGATGGCTTTTGCTGTATCAGTCGGGGATGGCATAGGGAAGTTTAATGGCGTGTAGTACCATTACCTTATATTCCAAACAAAGGTTGAGAGTTAGGGTTAACTGGGAGACTGACAACTGGCTGAGGTTTTTGTTTTGTTGAGGAGAAAATTGGTGGTGTTACATTGCTATTATTTTACTCCATGCTCTGGCTTCCTGAAATTTGCAACTAAATATCTATATTCAATTCACAAATCTTCAGTTAACTAACTACTAACTGTTGTTATAGTACCAGTACTTTTTAACTAGCAGACACACAAACTGTGGTGAAATCTTGGGCTTGACTCAATCAGGGTTTTGCTACTAATTTCCTCATGCCAAAATCTCAATCTAAATGCAGAAGGCATGGAAATATTAGCGTTTAAAAGCTGAAATGTATTGTACTGAATGAATTCCAGCTGGAAAAAGGGTAGTGGACAGTGTGCTTGAAAGAAAGGATAAAAGACTTTTGGAGCACTTAAAGCATGCATTCAACTTCATGATCTTCATGCTTTTCACTGCTGAAAATATCGTACAAAAGATAATCTTGATCAGCAATGGTCCCACTGTGGGTTTATTTAATTATGGTTAAAAGACTTTGCTATGATAACTGCTTGAGGCTCCTAGGGAGTGTAACTTACACATATAGTCACACTTAAGCTTGTTTTATTGTTTAGTAAATCAAATATGAAGTCCAGCTCCTTCTAATTGTTTGCAGATGTATGACATTTTCCTTCCAGTCCAGCAGCACTAAGTATTTTATAACCAATGTGAAAGTGTGGAGACCTCTGTTTAAAACAATAACATGCTCTGAGGAGCTGCGTTACTGACATCATACTAGAGTATGAGGGGCCTTCTGTTTTCATACAAACGTCCACTCCCTTTTTCAACGTTGAACGGCGAGGGTTTGATAGGCCAAACGCGCTCGTGTCGGTTGCTGCGCTTGGCATAGGCACGCATAAACGACACTAGTCCTGGTGGCCTTTAAGAGGCTTCAGTGATGCGCTGAGCTCCATCGTTAGGTAAAGCACGATGCAGCGGGGCCAGATCCTCTTCCCGTTGACGGGAATGAGAAACATTCAGAAGCGCGCACGATGGTCTGCCCTTCTTAATCTACCAAAACACGGCCATGTGCCTGAGTTACAAAAGATACTTAATACCTCCTTAACTTCTGACCTGGAGAAAACAAGCGACAACTACGATATATCAGTCTTGAGAGGTTTCTGTCTGCAATGCATGCTGTTATTTATTAGAGACCACGGAGCACAGGAATAGCACGGATGGCAGGTCGACAGCGAACCACACTGCCTTGCAGAAGACAGCTCCGTGGAAGTGACTGCACTTTCCTATGATAGACATCACTTTAACAATCACATTTTATATAGCGATCAGAAACACGTTCTTGTATAACCGTGTCGATGTTAGAAGCGTGGGTAGTGAAAATTTCCTGGGAAATTCTTAAGATACTGTATGTGAGCAGTAAGCGCCAGGAATTCCCAAAACTGATGAAAAGATGAGAGGAAGTTATTCTGGAAGAAGATCTCTTGCGTAGAAGACTTAGAGCGCGCTGAGTTTTGTGCTCCAACTTAAAACCACTTTAACTGTACCTTAAATGCTGAGTTTATGACCTTAGCTAATCCCCCCTCTCCCCATCTCTGTACACAGTCAGTTCCCACTTTGCTGTCACTTCTAACTTTGCCTTTAACTCAAAGGGCTGCTGAATCCGTCGCTAAGGTAGATTCCCACATGGAGCACCTGCCAGCACTTCCAGGGAGCCACTCAGCTGTTCTCACCTGTCATTGTGAGAGCATCACTTAAATGGGGAAACGCAAAAATCAGAGTAAGAAATATTTTTAAGCAAACTACTGAGTGAGCTAATATTCACAGATGCTTTTTGCCTGATTGAAGAACATAAATAGCTGCACTCTGTTCCCTGCATACAAGACCAAAGTGTATTTCTACTGTGTTGTTAGGCTCTCTGTGATTTGAGGCTGCTCCTGATGAAGTCCAACGAAAATCGCTCAATTAATTCAATTTTGTCAAATCTAGTCTGCAAGAAACTCCAAGCTTTTCCTAGAATGTTAATGACACTTGAACAAAGAAAAAGGCCAAGCAAAGATACCAAATATCCTGTAAACTTGAGAAGGGAAAAGAACTTTTATTTTGCCTTCCTATCCTGCTGGCAATACAGTAAGCAAACTTTTTTGTTCCATAGCTAGATTAGCTTCCTATATTTCTCTAGTTTCCTTATAACCCTTTGTGCTACACTGATTATAAAACAAAGGGAGGAGAGAGGTTGTAATAAAAGATATCAATGCTTTCTTACATAGAAAGGTGAGACGCATTTTCCAGATAGTTCTGCCTAGACTTGGTGGACAGCAGTTGCTTTTTTTCCTTCCCTGTGGGGAAAAGGAAAGGAATTAACTTGTTTTCTGTGTCGTGGTTATTTTTCCCCTGCAAAACCATTTTAGGGATCTTTTCATTGGTAGAGGTTAGGGGAGGATTTGGGGTCATTTTCTGGTACTTTTCAAAGTAATTTGCCATACTCAATCTAGGCTTTTACCTCAAGAAGTTAACTAAGTGTAAAGAAGTTAAAGATGCCTAAATTCATCCCTTTTTTAAAGGAGAGGAGGACAAGGGGGAGCAGTACATGGTGTTTTGTTTTCCATACAGAAATCACTTTTAATATATACATATGCATGTATATCAAGGATGTAGAACTAGCATGAGGGACATAAATTAAAAATGGGGTAAGTGCAGGTGCACTCAGCCTGGCCCTTTGCAGAACTGGTTCAGGTTGGAGAGTCCGGGCGTGCCTCTGGCAGGGTGCTCTTCATTGACATTTTGGCTGGGGTACAGACTGCACTTCTGAAATGCACCTCCTAATGAGCTCCACTTACCGTGCTTTGATTTGCCTCACCGAGCGGTCTTGGAACATCCATGCAAACCAGTTCCCGTGCAGACGAAGCTAAACCTGAAATGCGCCGCAGGAGTGCCGCTAATACGCCACAACCCCTAATGAGCATTCAGGGTCCAGGGCCAGGCTAGAGAGAGCCCAGAAACCCTCAGGAACGTGCGTACTGGGACATTGGAGCCTCTGCACCAACTTCTAATCTGCTCCTATGGCTCCACGCTATTTGCTAATATAGGCGTAACCTAAAATACACCTGTAATAGTTTCTTAGGCTGGCCCCAGAAATGTTTTGGGGAGCCTTTTGTAAAATATTGCCTGTAGATAGAAGAGTGCAGCACCCCAAGTTTTCCCACTTAGTCTATTTAAGAAGTAATGCTCTTAGGACTACTTTTAAGAGAGCCTGAGTTGTGACAAGTTTAGTTTTAGAGTTGTTCCTCTCAACACCACAAGACCTGTTTAGCTGGAGGAAAAGATGAGGGGAGAGGCTGTGGTAGGCAAAACAGGGTCTAGTTAGCTATATTAGGATGCCATTAGCTCATGTGCATATGTTTGCTGCAGTACTTCAGCAAGAGGAGAATACTTGTTTGCCAGCAGTAGCCACCCTAAGAGACTGCCCTGGCTACATATGCCATTTGAACACTAATTACTTGGAAAAGCCGTAGGGATTTTGCAGGTCTAAGAGAATCCACAGAAGAATACAAGCTGACATTTTCACAGCTCTTTGTACCGAGTGTTCATAGGCACCAATTGATTTCTTGTACGTTTGGGTACATCATGCAGAGATCATCTTTCGTCAGCCCATCCTGAACCAATTGTTCAAGCTGTTAATCTGTGAAACCGCTGCATTTTGCTGCGAAGAGCCCTTTCTGGAGCATCTCTTTAATAGCCTTGAGGGACCAGAGGGGAGGTCACAAAAAAACATCTTGTTTTGAGGGCCCGAGGGCCTGGTTTTGGGCACTTTCAAAATCTGGCCACTCTGAATCATCTTCCCATCTGTGCTATTTGCACAGCTGTGAGTGTCATGTCAAGACCTTGGATAGATATTCTCCGTTCTGTCTGACCATTTTACTGTGAACATCCATCACAAGCATAAATACTAGCAGCTGCTTTACTTCCTTTAGTTACTCACTGCGTTTCCATTTTTCTGACCCCTGCAGGAATATGCTCCGTACATTGCAGCTAAAGATTCATACCATATGCTAATCATGCTAAGTGTCCTAAATTCAGGCAAGCTTCCGAGAGCTGTATTTACCTTAGCTTCTTGAATTGTGATTATACAGGCAAGCAGTAGGCTTCGAGTTTACTTAAACTCATTAGCAGTTCTCATGGCTTCTTATTCAAGACAAATGAGATCATACAGTAGTCACATCGACTGTCATACTTTCAGCTTGATTTGTTGATTGTAAAGCCTGTTCGCTTAGTAGCTCTGAGGCGGCTAATGTTTTGACAGACAAAACATAGCAAATGTATTCAGAAGGCACATGGCCTGAAGAAAGTCCAAACCTCCAGCCATCTGTCCTCCTCCAGAATTTCACTCTCTAAGCTGGAGGTCGTTTTTCATAATGCAATCGGGAATAACACCAGATAGCAAAGGGGAAGAATGTGCTTATGTCTGATCCTGACTGGGCATCCCAGTATACTTGGCACCCCATTAAAAGGCACAGAGTATTTATTTCTCTCTTCGAGGAATTCCCTGTATCTGTTGCAAACACTTGGACACAAGCATCCTAAAAGTCAGTAAACCCTACAAGCAATGGTAACTATCATCTGTTGCATTCAGTACCATCAGATAGCATAAAACGTAATTTGTGAGGACACGGGCTGGCTTTTGTTTCCCATTTCAATACCTCCTGTCAGTGGATCGTGGTCTACAGAGTTGCAGTGAGACAGAAAGCTTCCCTAGCACTAACAGCTGTGCGAGAGCATCCTGGCAGCTACTTTTAGCACCCTTCTTGGATAATTTTATAGTGATACCATTGCCACTTTGTGGATAGAGTCTCGCTCCCATGAAAGAAGTTATTAGAGATATTCTCAATGCGTTTTCTTTGAGCAGGTCTGCAGTTATTTCATCCCGGACTACTGCGTTCTAGTTCTTTGGCCTGCTGAGAAAGGTTGTGTGTTCCTCCTTTCTCCAATTGTTTGCTCAAGGTAATTTTCTCTCAACCAACAATTTTTTTCTGTTTTCAAAGCTGATTCCTGCTTCAGATTACCGAGTATACATAGTGGAAATGCTCTTATCTGCATTTTATTTTCATTTTTGAAGTTTGGGTTACCGAGTCACCTTTTGTAACCCTAGAACATCTCTAAAGGATCTCAGCATTAGAGACACACGCCTTTTAAAGGTTCAAGACATTTCTTGAGCATCTCCAATGATGGGATGCTAATTTAGCAAGATGGAAAACTAGTTCCAGAGTCGAAGTTCAGAACTGTTATTTTCCTTATCCTCTTCTCTTTTCAAGTGATTTTCTTCATTTCTTTTTCATGCTGGAAGAGGAAGATGATAGCTACTATTTTTATTTGCCTTTCTGTTTGTGCCAAAATAGCCCTAAAGGAAGAACAAAGCTTCCCGCAGATACAAAAGCAGTCTGTCTGATTCTTCGCTGTACCACCTAGTGATGCCTGTGTTCCTTTGCATATCCTTTACTAAGGAAAACTACCTGCTGCACTATAGCCAAGCGAACCATTCTCCACCATTATTTGAATTAAGTCGGTATGCTCTTTAGGCTTGCTATTCTGCCATTTTCCTGTTGTCAAGGGCAATGAGAACATAGCATTATAGGACCACGCTCGTGAGATATTGTGGCTTCCACCAGGCCAAAAACGAGAGAGGAATTTTTGAGTTCACCTTACCAGGTTGCATCTTAAATGTACTGGATATTTTGTGGTATGGTCAACTATTCTTGTACAGCACTCTGTCATGGCAACCCCTTTGTACTCTGTGTTATACTTCAAGAATATTTATTCTCATTTTCCCTCTCTGATGCTTTTTGAACTTCTTTTTACTGGACTGTCATCATTTCTGCATGTCCTATAATACAAGATTTAAGCATCCTTTTAGCTGAAGGGTTCTTATCAACGAGAACTTTGCCACATACCCATCACAAGGTTAATTGCTTCTATCCACAAGATCAAAAGATCTCTTCTCTCTTTATGTGACAAGAATATATAGAATAGGTAATCACCCATGTAAGGTTCATAGATTAAAAGCATGATATTTCACAAAGATTATATCTGTTTTCATCTTTAATTTGCTAAGTTTTGTTTTCATAGCAACCAGAAAGCAGCAGTTTTGGAGAGAAAGCTAGTTACCGTAATTCAATATACAGCAAAATTTAACCTTTAATTAATTAATTAAATACGGGAAGAATCTGCAAATTACAAAGCTATCAAGTAGTTTAGCATACAGATAGTTATTACAAATACCTTTTATGCTCATTCACATTTGTGTTTTATTTGTTGATCTGAAATCATGTTAAAAGCTGGTTCTGTTGCAAGTTAGTGAAGAAAAGATTAATTCTTGTTATGTATAATTATAGGGTAAAACCTGTAGCTTTGAAGCTGGGAAGTTACTAAGAAAACAACATGTGTTACCCACACTTTTGTAAGCTACAGTGCTAAGAAAGAGTTCTTGAGGCCCAGAAATGAATTAGACCTTTTCTGGCATAATGTAGCCCAGTCTCCTAATTAGGCATTTTTAGAACTAGCTATTCAGTAGACCCTTATCTGTTGCTGTTATCAAATACCTTCAATAAGTAACTTCGCCTAACTGAAAATGCCTCATAACTATTCTGCAGTTGAAAGGTGGGGGGTTATTTGTTGTTTTGATTTTTGGTGAGGTTTTTTTTTTTTTTATACAGCTTTCTTATTTTCATTTCTTTCTGTCAAAAACCACTAGTATTCAGGAGGTGGGAAAAATAGTACTTGTTTGGTCAAGGATAGTGGCAATGACCATAGATGGTTAACCACAGAAATAAGTAAAATTCTTAAATAGGATGATAAAGGATTCAGTGTATGAAGGTGTATCTCCTGGAAAGAGATGTTTACTTCGGGGAAGGCTCCGAATCTGTCTTTATTAACTCCTGATTAAAAAAAATTCATGCCTTTGAGTGGACATATTCAGGCATCATTTAAGCCTATTTAAAACAGATCTGAAAAGGAGAAGACACAGCTGTAGCTTTCTTTTACAAGCTGAATTTAATCTGGAGTAAACTTCTATTCTAATGCATGACCCGGGTATGATACGATGTAAGCAAATCTGACATTGCACTTGAGCGTGTTGTGTTTAGTCCATGCACGAACAGATGTTCTATGTAGTTTCCCGAGTACAAACAGAACTCGTTTGAGGATTTTTATATTCATGTGCCTGCATGGGTGGGATTTCTGTTAACAGGTAATTGGTCATAATGTGTGCAATCAAACCTCAAGAGATAGTGAAAGCAACAGAGAGTACAGTGATTTTAAAGTTTCAAGCCAGAATGGCTTCATGAATATTTTTTGTCTATCACCACCAGTAAAATCTTCAGCCCGAATTTTCAGAATAACTGGTCACTGTCTACCCATTAATCTTTTCTTTCAAAAAGATGGTCTTTTGTTATAAAGGAGAACTGACCTTCTGCTGGCCTCTGAGTAAATACCGGTATCATTACTTCGATACTATTAACACCTAAATTCCACTACCAGCTGTAACTTGCACCAAAAGAAAAACTTCGATAAGTCAGATTGCTGTGTAAAACTGGTGTTTGTACGATGATTTAGAAGTTTGATTTTCAATAATCAAAATTCACAAGAGTTGAAGAAATCCAGGGGAAAAAGATATCTTACAGGATGAAAAAACACCGTGATGCCAGAAAAACAGTAATATGGATAATCAATTACTGCATATTTCTTAGCATTAACAATTTAAAAAGAAATCCTTATCTTGTAACAGCTACCTGTTCTAACAGAAGTAGTTAGAATTGGAAAATGCAAGAACTTTTGACAGGCAACAATTTTCTGTGTGGTTTTAAAGAGGTTGCCAATAAGATAACATTTAAAAACAGACTAGCACAGAGGAAAAGAATAAAACATGGCAGAGCGAGCAGAAATTCAAGTGTGTTTTTAGCTGACAACCCAGCTTATCAGAAAGATGGAAAAAGCAATCTCTTTCTTGTCTAGACTTACTCAGTGGAGAATTTCGGATATCTGGGATGCATTAGAAAAGAGCTGGAATTAAACACACATTTAGAAGCAACAAATACAGTTCACTATTTGGAGAAGGTTCATCTAAGTTGATAAAGATAGCATCATTTCAAGAAATAGAGATCTTTGTCAAGTGCCTTGAAAAAGTTACCGAGTTCTACATCAATTTTGAAACCGTTTTGGTTTGCACCTGCATTACCAGATCTTACTTGTACTTTTATCTTGTTGTATTTAAAGCACTTTCTCATTAGATGAATTTGTTTTCAACAGACTTTCTTATCAGGAACAAGTTCTCCACATAGCTTTTAGATGATAAAGGTGAACCCGATAAAACAATGTATTGGCTGCCACACTTTGGGCTATTTAAAAGCAGTAATATTTCAGTACGCAGTGTTGTAGTTACTGCACAGTCACGTCAGAAATAAGCAAAGCTTTGGCGCACCTACTGATCTGCCCCTGTAGGCTGTGGAAGATGCTTTATTGCTCCCAGAAGTTGTTGGAGACTAAATCAGGAAAGCGTGCAGAATCGAAAAGTCATTCCCATTTCCCAGGGGTAAAGGAAAAAAACCACACTCTTATCTGAAGTCATTCTGCTTGCATTTACTCTGCATCTAGATCTTCCTCAGTCTTATCTGTCTTAATTTGAAGGATCAAGACAGATTTTCTTTCCAGCTCGCTCATTGTGTGTTACTTGAGTAGAAAAGAAGTTCAGGAGGGTTGCAAGACCTTAAGTAAAGATGTTGCTGACACTTCTAGGCCCAGTATTTTCTACCCCGTGCGGAGGACACTCTGCAAGCAGATAAAAACAAGAGTCTTAAGTCAGCAGCATTGCACTTGGCAGAGCACCTCTTGGGCTGCTGGGCTTGTGGAAGCAGGAGAGCATTGCAGCTCGAATGAGCCCGGGTTGGAAGAGAGTTACAACCATCCTCCTGATATGGCTTGTGCACTGCAACGTTGGGTGCAGGAGAAAACCCCCAGTTTTCCCCATTGTAAACACTGTTTGACCATGATTTAAACAATCCAGAAAAATGTATTGGTAAGTGTTAATCTATTATTCAGCATGTGGCAAATTATTATTTTGGGGAGGAGGCTGCTTTTTTGTGTGTTCCTAGAATAAAGCATTCCTCTATCAGAAGGATCTATATGCCTCTAAAAGGGAAAATTCTCCATTTCTTGAAGATACCTTTTATGAAAAGGTTGCTTCGTTATGTATTTAAATCAAAATGCTCTCTCCATTGTGATTACACTCAAATTTCAGTATTCACCGTTAAGAGAATCTCTTCCTTACTATGTATGCAGATTTATAAGGCTCCAGGCACCTTTGAAATAAATTGAAAGCACAGCCATGTAATAAAGCCAAAACCAGAAACTAGCCAAGGAGATCCACCCAGCAACACCCTCGAACACCCTCAGCCTCTTCCCCTAAGCACAGCTTTAAAGCGCTAGTCTTGATCTTGTCTCCGCTTTCTCCACCCTGGTGAAAGCTTCCTGGGGGATTCCCCAGCTAGCAGAGAAGCCGGAGCTATGCGAGTGGCTGTTCGTGATGCAGAAGCAGTTCACTTGCTTGATTTTCTTACCTATCAAACAGCTCATAAGGAGTGCGGCTGTTTGCAATACTGCTCAGCCCATTTCAAGGGGAATATTGCAAAATAAGAGCAGCTCACAGCAGGAGAAAGCAACAGTTAGGGGACGACGAGAGGTTTTAACAACTGAGAAAGAGATAAGCGTGGCAAAACCATACAGAAATAATGAAGGGGTTGGAGAAAGCAGACTTGCAACTGCCGTTTCCCACTTTGCAACACAGCAGTTCAAAACTTCATCTGTGATGCTGGAAGGTGGTATAATCAGAGGACCCCAGAAAAGGAAACGCTTCCTAAACTCACCGCTATAAGACACGAGACCAGCAATTTAAGAGCTTAATTAAACAAAGGTCTGGACATTTTATGCAGCAAGAAGTTAAAAAAGAACAACTTTTGAAAGGGATAACAAACCTAATTTTTACATTTAAAGGCAATCTTCAATTATTAAAGAATGTCAGGATGCGGTTAATTGTTAGAAAGTAGATTAGCAATATCTGTACCCTTCTGAGATACCTCATGCCCGATCTGAGAAAGCATAGCGTGTTAAATTTTCCATCTTTCTGCATTTGGTGACTGCTACCTGTGGATTGAGCGTAAAGCCTGTTCCCCAGAGCTTTGATTAATCAGTCTGGTGGACATCAGATGTTCAGTATCATCATAGAACCATTCCCTGTCCTACAAGCTGCAGAAGGTTGAGGCTTTTTTTTTTTAAGAGAGCAAAGCAGTGTAATTCTGTTGAAAATTAAAATCATTGGGAAATTCAGGCAAAAAATGTCAGTAATTCTGACAAGGTGGCATATAAACAATCTGATCTGAGTGTTAGCTGTCAAATGCAATTTAAAACCTTTCAATACCAAAAAGAAACCAAGTATTAATATCAGAATATTTTCATCATAAGAGTCACGGTTTGTTATTGTAGGTAAAAGCATGCGATGCTGAAATTCAGTGACATCATTTTGCACTGCCATAGCTTTCGGGGCCTTACTCAGGCTCCATTCTTCTGGACCACATATGCATGTAAACGGAAATCTGTCCTGCTCGGAACAGCTTAGCGGCGCATGCACTCGCGTACCTTAACAAGCACACGCTTTACACAACACTATTGCTGTGTTGAGCGTTGTATTTGGGACAAAAGCAGCAGCAGCAGCTTATATCATTCTTTGCATCTGTCATGTCCAACCTAGCCAAAAACTGGCCTCAGCAAATTCTGGCTCATAGATGCTGTGGGAGCCCCGGGGGCTCCATACACATGCCTCATCTGTGACCAAACAGGGGCTAAGGAGCCATTTCACAGCGCCTTGTCCTCAGGGTGGAGTCATACTCCTACGACAGCTATGATCATTAGGCTGAAAGCAAAATATTAAAGAGACCAAAGGGACCAATTGGGATTTTCACAGACTGAGTGGCCACTCAGGGGGTTCAGCCAGAAAGAACGATCCTAAGCATCTAAAAATATGAAAAATAGCAAAAAAGCGACACAAAAATGTTTTTTCAATTTGGCCATAACATTCCAAGAGGGACAGCCATGGGTTCTGCCTGGATCAGCTCAAAACCGTCTTTGCGGAACACCGCAGAAGCTCACGCAACGCACCAACTAAACACGCACTCCAGCTTTATGGCATAAAGTTACAGAACCATCTCTGTCACACAAATTCAGGTTCAAGACAGCATTACTGTCCCATTGGGATGCAGTTGGGATGGGCTGGGTAGACAACAGCCCTTAAAAACTGGAATGATAGTATGCAGGTTTTTCCATTCCTATCATTTGTCCTTAATTTGAAAAATTAAATGCTTATGTCCCATTGTTAACTATTCTTAGCACTAATTTCACAATTTAGCCCAGTGATGACCAAATGGCTTCCTTACAGGGTTTTTTTTTTCCCCCCCCTCAGTTCACAGCTGTCCTGAATTTATTTAGTTTGGTGCTTAGGTTGCATAAAAAAAAAGTTTTGTGACTCAGCCTCCATAAATCTTTTAATCAGAAACCTCACTTGACTCAACTACTGCCTGAAGAACACTATCTGTAAAAAGTCAGAGGAAAGAAAGGTAGTACAGTCCTCCATTCTGCTTAATAGCTTAGAGTATACTTCCAGCATCATAGAATAATTCAGGTGAGAAGGGACCTCGGGAAGTCTCTAGTGCAACGTCCTGCTCAAAAGCAGGGTCAGCTCCAAGATCAGATCATGTTCGTTAGACCCTCAGACAAGGGAGGTTTATCCAGTCAGGTCTTGAAAACCCCCGTGGCTGGAGAGCACGCAGCCTTTCTGGGCAACCTGTTCCACTTCTTGACTGCCCTAATGGTGAAAAAGATTTTTCCTTATATCCAGTCAGAACCTCTCCTTTCAATTCACGCCAGGTTGGTAGAGACGGACAAGGGAGATGTGCTAAAGATGCAGACTTTCTCTTCTTCCCCCCACTTCATTTTTCAAGCTCGTTTGCATTGGTCCCTCAATTTTACCTGGCAAACTACTTGGAATTATTTATTATTTCATTTGACTAGTACAGAGAGGGTACCAGTCAGCGGTGAAAGTTTCCTTCTGGAAGGCACTGTATGCACTGATGAGGCAGAGGCGCTTGCCTGAGAAAGCCTTCCATCTTCATACTTCTAAACATTTGACAGGCATTCCTTCTTTATTTTCTTCAACGAAGCTAAAAAAATGCCTTCTTGGGTTTTACCTACCACTGAGACTATTTTCTACTGTACTTTTCAGAACTGAAATTTTTATAAAACTGTGCCATATTTATGGGAAAGACTGGTTTGTTTTCTTACAAAGGGTAAAGGTGAGGAAGTGCTTTCCATAAGGGAAAGGAACACAATTCTGGGGCAGCCCTCATGTAGCACAAACATTCCATGGCAAGCTGACTAGCTCGTGAGAAGCTGAACGTCCTATCTCGCCTCCTGTGGCCCAACTCTTGTTACAACTGAATCTCTGCAGCTTTTTCAGTTTCAGATTGTTAAAGAATAAATCAATGTGTATCCACAAACCAGGAAAAAACAAAGTTTCACTGATCAGTGTCTATGCTACAGAGCATGCAAAGCTCTGTATAAACACAAAGATTTATTCATAGCTAGTGCCCACCAAACTTCTTAAAGTACTGAAAGTATATCAAGACTGATTTTAATAAGCAAAACCATTGCTTATACTTTGAGGTGTCATATTAAGACACATTTAGTTGTGTTCCAGCATTTAGGGCACATGCTTGGATCCCAGCAATTTCACTGACATCTTTGCACATGCTTGAGTTCACACAATTACTTAATGCTGTCCTGAATAGGAATGCTGTCCTGAATTAGTCCTTCACCGTGTTGCTAGGAACTTTTATTTTAAAAACCCTAGCTAAAAAACTTGCCAGAGCAAGCCTGCAATACCAAGCACAGACCGATCCTATTCATGGGTGGGTAGGAAATGCTTGAAAGTATAGGAGGGAGTAGCCTTGATCCGAAGGAACGGTGCTGTTTACTCAGCTTGCAGTTACATTGCTGGGACATAGTTTTCAGATAGTTCTGCTGAGTATCCCAGCTTGCCTCCCATCTAGCAGTGCTGTCCCTTTTAGATACTCTTCGTGTCATTTTTGTGTCTATTTAATTCTTTATTTTCTCTTCCTCTTTTCTTTACTCAAACTGGCAACAAGTGCCAAAAACTGACTGAAAACAGCAGTTCACGCTGTGATCCTGGATAAATTACTATACAATTAGCAACATCACAACGTGAGTTTCAAAATGTTAATGAAATAAAGCTGTTCCTTTAGGAAACTAGATACTTTACAGTGTATGATTTATGGTGACTCTAAATAGGATTGTGAGCCGTTTACAGTGCCAGATGAAAAATTATTGTCACTTTTACTAACCAGATACTTCATGCCACTTCTGTAGGAAATGATGCCTGGCTTGACTAAAATAATCATCTCCTCAGTATCCTCTCTGTAAAATCCTATCCATTCTAGAAATTGAATGGCAAAATTGTTGCGATCAGAAAATCGGATACGTTTTCTTCATCATGAGGAGCAGAATGATGCAGCAGACATGACTGGTTTGGGACAGAATGACACGTAGCTGCATGGTCACAGAGAGTTCTTTCCGTGAACTTTGCGGATTCATTTTCTGGCTTGAGAGGTTTTGCTCTCTACTACTGGACGTTTAGGGCAAGCACGCATACATGTAATAAGTATGAAGCCTTATGGGGTAAATAAAAATTACTGCACAAGTAAGAGTAATAATAAATCAAGCCCAAGAGGTTTAGGTCAATATGCAGAATGAACCTATTTACTGAAAGTTCTGTAGATAAGAGATCATTGTTCTTTGCTTTGAAAAGACTTCTGGTTTTAGTAGGTATTTAGCCATTACTTATCTATTATGCTTTGCTTCCTTTTTTATTTTCCTTTCATTGAAAGTGAGACTTAACTCCTTAAACATATTTTGGACTTGATCCTAAAACACATTGAACGCTTCCCAGCCCTTTTGAAAATAATAGGATACAGTTTTCATTTCTCTGAGGTGTTTTTGAAACTCTAAAATCAGTTCAGAAGATCCTATCTTGTTATTATGTGAGACATTGCATTTCTTTTTTTTCCTATTGATCTTTTTGCCTGTCCGTGAAATCTCCAAAGCATACTATCAGTCCATTAGAGCCTAAATGCATTTAGATACAGATCTAGGGACAGAGCACGTTCAGCTAACTGCTAGAAACCAATCTTGTCATTGGTCTTCCACCAGTGTTTTACATATTTGTTGGTACCTTCTGATTGATTAAAACCAGCCTTTAAATCAACGGAGTTGGTTAGGTACTACACACGGAAGTTTGCAAGCTACTTAAGCCTACGTGTTTACAGTCTGTTAAAAAACTTTGCCCGCTCTTCAGGACTCCCTGTCTGGAAATCTTGTATTTTGCAAAAGCTTTAAAAAAAAAAAACAACCAAAAAACCACACAAACAAAACCGAAAATGTTTACAGGCCATTACCTACCAGACAAGTTCTTGCTATCCTTTGAAATCCTCCGTTCTCTCCTCTCTTAGACTGTAGGTCGTCTGAAAGTGGCACTGTCTTTTGGTTCAGAGTTTGCCTATCAGCAGAATAGTGGAAACTTTATCCATGGCAAGGGCTTCTGCAAGCTAACAGCACAGAGACATACAAGTACCACGACAGACCGCTTATGCAATAAATTTGAGGTGGATTAGCCTAGGAGAAGGCTTAACATTGCAAACAGCGGTTTAGTTATTCACGCTAACAAAAATCATAGTAGCATAAATAATAATAGGGTTGGTAAAATTATCAAACAAGTTACTTGAAAACACTTTCACTTCAGAATTTTAAGCAATTGTCCCCCTTATCCTGTTGGTAAGAAATTCACACGCTTGTAGGTGTTTACTTTCCCTCCAGTATAAATAGACCATCTCAGTAAACTTAGGTATGCATCTCCTTGCTTTACCTTTTAATTCTATGCTTTGCTCTTGGCATTAATTACTTTGATATAATTAGTCTCCCCTAGATTCATCTTCTGTCAGTTCATCTCTTGCTTCGACAGTTACTGGAAGATAGCACTTCCTGAAGAAAGAGCCACTAGGTGGTTTTTTGCCATCCAGCAGATGAATCAGCATGGCATGGACTTTCCCCCTGAAGTACACAGCTGCAAAGCTGAGTGGACAATCAATCATACCAGAATTAAATCCATCTGGAAGGCATTTGAGGCAGCAAGACATCTATGAAAACTTTGATTGTGATTGACAGCTTTTTCCAATAGCTTTGATGGAAGTCTAAATTGAGAAATCTCTTCTCCCATCCTGCATGAATTTATGAGTAAAATTTATTTTGACCAACCAATATTGGCCTGTATTCAACAGCATATGAGGCCCTTATGTTCCCCTGTAGGCTTGTGCTCATGAGTTAACCTCTGCAGTGGTCATGGAAAGGACAGATTAGGCTTTAATCAAACATTTATGACTTTCTACTTGGAGCTAGAGACAACCAGGCAATGAAACAGTTATGCTGAGCAAAGTACTGATAATGTTCTGGGCATCCCTCAGAAATGCCAAGATGCAGACAGGCTACATATCCTTGGCAGTTAGCTCATACACTCAATTTGCACGAACATCAAAATCTGGGACCTCGTGCCTTTTAAAGAGGGAATGGAATAGCCTGAGAACTGAGCCAAATACCTTCTGAAAAAAAGATGCAGAGAAGGCAGGGCCTCAATGCTACCTTTTCAGAAAGAATGGCTAAAGCTTCCCACTCACCTTTCTTCCTGGAGCCAGGAGCGAGAGAAACATCTCATGCCCGAAAGTATTAAAAAACTTGTCCAGTGAATCCGTCGGGGCCTGTTCCTTCCCTTCCCCATGTCAGCTACAAAGCTGATTCCTATTTATTCCTGCAGGTCTCTGGAGGTAAAAAGCCTGGTTTGGATGGGCGTTGGTGCTAACAATTGTCCCACAGTAGATCTCCCTCTACGGGGATACTAGGCTCCGTGCTGCTTGTGCTTCTCAATGCCTGGCAGCAACCCAGGGCCAAAAGACTTGCCTGACATTGAGCAATTGCTGCTGCTAGTGCACCCCTTTGAGGGCTGAAAGGGTTAATTCCTCAATGGCCTTGGCTATGCTGCCTACTTGACATCAACATGTTCTGGGGAGCGCCTACACTTTGTCACAACCACAAACAGTTTCAAAACAACAATTTTCTTTATTTCGGTTGTAAACTACTCTCTCGGGAATTTCATCAACTTACATGGAGTAAAAGGGATTGTCGGAGGAGCTTCTTGTCCTTTCATGACAGTCTTGCAAAAGCTGATTTTTTCCCCAAACTGTGTTTTGACAAAGCATGTTTGTCTCCCAGTGCTCACTTACCTGTGTTCTGTACGTTTTAAGATCGTCTCGAGACTTGCACAGTGCTGTATCTATTTTAGATTGTTTTTATTGGCAACTAGCATATACTACCATGCACCCACGTGAACAAAATTACAGAGCCCAGACAACTTTTGTACAGAATTCCTTTGGCCACAGCTTCTCTGTGGGTTTCATTTGGCAGAAGTGATATCAAGCAGAAGTTTCTCCCTCAGCTTCTGATGTAAACTAAAATACACCTTATAAATAGAAAATACAGGCGCTGAGAGCAGTGCCTTTGGGCAGACAGCCACCTTTGGGCTCTGGGAAAAATTCAGTTAGATATGATTCATAAATATAATGAATAGGGTGCCATAAACTTGCTTTGCTCTTCACAAACAAAGGCACATTCTCTGCCTTGAAAAATTAGAAGGGCAGAACCCAGAGGAGTAGGGAAAGAAAAACAGGAGGAAAGTAGAAGTGGGAAATTTAGGGGGGAGGAAAAAAAGTGGGCTTGAGTTGTCAGAGCGGAAAGTATAATTTTGACGACCATCAAACAATGCATGGAGTAAAACAAGGGGCTTTGTTAGGCACCAAATCCCTCTGCATCTGACTTCTGATGGGCTCCAGGTTTAATTTTGCAAAATTTGAAGGGTAATGCATTTCAAAGAGAAGTTAGTTTGTTCTTGAAACTCTAGTTTAGTTGAAGGCTCCTATTGATTACAGCTGGAGCAAGCTTGTGCTGACTGTGTTCTCCTGGCAGACTCTCATTTGTAAATACCTTTCATCTCATCCAGCAGTGATAATGATGTGCTTAGATGATGTGGCAGCAATTATTTAGCTGCTGCGTTAGGTTTTCTACTTTATGCTAGCCAACTATCCTAAAGTCAGACTATAGAAAGGGATGCTTACATTTCATCAAGTCTTACGCTCTCTTGCGAAGAAATCATAACAGCTCTATTGTAGTTTAAGTAGTCATTTCTTTCTTCACTCTCACTGACAAATTTGGAAGCAAAGGGTCCTAATTCCACCATATGTAGCAAGTTTAAACATGTTACAAAACAACCTTGTTATCTGATAGCACACCCCAAAGGAAAACCCCTCAAAACGTCCATTTTCCCAGGTTCCAGAGCATCCTGTCTACTAACAAAAGATGAAGCAGAAAAGAGGGGGCGGTGTAGGCCTTGGTTACTCTCTGAATGGATTTATACACTTGCTTAATACCGTGTAAATACTGGAAAATAAAGCATGGATCTTGTCAAACTTAAGAACTTAGCAAATAAGGAGCATTAGAAACAGCACTAATAGCAAATAGAGCTGAAGTGTCTACTGCCAAGTCAGTGAGAGATCCCATGTCCCTCCTGGCAATCAGTCTTAATGCATCCTTTCTCCTGCTTCATGGGACCTTTTCGGGCCAGCAACGGTGTGTGTTAGTTTAATATTTTAAAACTGGAACTTTACTGGTATTTGGCCTACTTTTTTCTATTTATTTTCTAAACAAATGATAGCCACTCCCTTCTCAAACTAACCTTTTAAGTTTCGCCAGAAGTCTGTGAAGATCACAAGGTATTAAAAAAAAAAATCACATGCTCAGGCAAACAAAAGCAGGTTGCTCCGTTTCCACCATCCCAACAGCCCTGCAAGCAGACTTCAGGAATACTCCACTCACTATAGGAAACACTGCCGAAATCTCATTTTCAGGAAAAAGTGCCGGGACTGTGGTAGCACAGCATCTATTCCGAGGCAAACCCATGTAACTTCCCAGCCAAAGACCAGGAGGAGAGGAAAAAAAAAAAAAATAAATAAAATAAGAGAGAGAGAAAAGCTGTCCCAATTACTACTTCTACTTGATTGCTTAAAGGCAGCTGGGAAGTCAGATCCTTAACCTGAGCACAGAGTCGATCACAATTTTAAGGCAAAGTAATTCTGGAAGAAAAAATAGCTCTCTCTTCCCAAGGAAACTTCTGGTTTTTAAAATGTTAGTTTTTATTTATTACTGGCTCATTGAAAGAACAAAGTATTTTTTGGTGTCTTTTTTCTTCCCAAACACAGAAAAAAATGTGGCTAAACCCCAGAAAAATCTCAGTTTGGGGCCAAAAATAATAATAATTTTCAGTTTTAAGATTTTTTTTTTTTGTCAGATTTTTGAAAGAACAACAAATACTTCCCAAGCACCGCTCCAACTTGGAATCTTCAGCAGACTGCACACCCTCGACTTATTTCAGTTACCCTTCCCATCCATGCCCCCTTTGCCCACAGCCCACCGTAGCCTCACGTCTTGCTCTCGCCATGTCCCCGGCACGCGCAACCACAGCGGGACGCGTTCTCCGGCGCTACGCAGGGCGCTACGCAGGGCGCAGCGTACCGCCTCAGCGCTTACTATTTAGGCATTCTTCTAACAGCTCCTGTTATACTTTGAATCAGAAAAACAGCAGCAAAACACAAGACATTGGCAGGTACTTACCAGCTCTCCGGTCAAAAAGGAAGCATCAAAAACACCTTGGTGATCTAACCAGATCATACTGCTAGTCTTGAATTATAATAAAGTGTTTAAGAAATGCTATTTCTGTAAGTCAAAAGCATCTGTATTAGTAGTGTTCTCATGTACCTTGCTTTTTTCCCCATTCTTTTCTTTAGCCTCCACTTAGTTGCCTCTATCATGACATGTCTTTTTTAACTTTGATGTTCATTTTTCTTCCTTCATAAATATTCACACTGCTTTTTTTTTTTTTTTTACCTTCAAGGAATAGATTTCCTTTTCCCTGGTGCTTCTGCCTCTCTTTTGATCCTGCCTGGCTTCAGCTCTTGTATCTATTCTCTTTCAAACAAAGAATTTTCAAAACTTCATTTCAAGCCCTCTTCATGTTAAGAATTACATGGAAAATTGGATTTTCCACTTAAGTTCAAATGGAGAGCCAGCCAACATGAATTGTTAAGGCAAGACAAACAAAAATTTACAAGATACTGTTCCTGATGGTTTTGTTAAATGAGTACCATGTAACACTGCTTGTTTGTAGCACAGTCAAACTGATATTGCCACAGGAATCTTAACTTCTGCACATCCATTTCACTTCACTTGAACTGTGCAACCTGAACATTGTGTTTTTCTATCCCAGCTCTTCCAATCCCCTCCCATCCCTGGAGTATATTTTGGACCAAATCAACTGATATGTCTCTTTAAATACTATTCCCATAATTTGCTTTTATTGTTTTATCACTCAAAAGTTGTAGAAGGCGTGAAAGGGAATCTCTTTTAACCAGTTCATTTCTTTCTTCAGGACAAGGTAAAATACAGACCACTGCCCGCCAATTATACTTTGAAAGTAAATAAGCTTTAGATAGATTTCTTCAAAACAAGGCATCTGCAGATACATAGGGCAACACGCTAAAAGTATCACATAACCACGTAGGAAAAATTCATAACTAAATAATGCCTTCAAAGGCATTTCTGAAGTTGGAACGACATCAGGAATCTGCTTATTTACGTAGGGAGCTGTGGAGATTGCAGCATGTTGGTACTGCCAACAGATAGGATGATTAGTGCTAAAAACAATATCGTTTAGATAAGCCTTCTCCTTCTGATACTTGCTATTGAACTTGACTTGAACTTAGTGTTCTCAGCTTGGGAACTACAGTTATAATTCCTAAACCAGCTCATTCAGCCTGCAAAGGCTGAATGAGAACAGAATTTTATTGATAAAATTAGTCCCTTATATCAAATATTAAGTCCCTCGTCTTGTATCTTAAGTCCCTTGTATCTTAAGGTCCCTTGTTTCTTAAGTTAGCAAAGCATGCACCGATGAGCTGTGCATTCACTACCCAAAAAGAAAAAAAAAAATCAGGCTATTCTATTTCAGGCTAGGGTTGGATATCACATAGTTAACGCTCAGTGCATCAGTTTGCTTGCTGTGTTACTTTTGTTCAGTGGATAACTAGCTGCCTTTACGGTCGGACACGCAGACCATAGTAGTGCCACACAGACAGACCAGGTTTTCAGACTGCATCCCCCATGGCAGGACCTTTGCCAGCAACTCCCACATGGAGATGCCTCCCTCGCCGTAAGGAGACACTGTGGTTCCTCACAAGAGGAGCGGTCTGATTAGGACTAAAACAGTTGAAGACATGCCAGTATACAAGAAAAGCAAGATTTTTTTGCAGGAACTGTTTTCTGCGTTGTCTCAGAATAAAAGTTGATTTTTAAAGTGTGCTCTGAAGCACACTTTTTAGGTAGAAGTTTGTGTTTTCCTTCGCAGGGACCCAGCAGCTGCTAGCATAAGTGCTGAGAAAAGGCTTGCAGAGATTTAACGAGTGATTCTTCAACTTCCTAATTAAAAACCACAATGAGCTTGCAGGCCTTTATTTCCCTAATATTACAGGTTGTAGCAGTAATATTTTGTTCAGTCAAGCCTAGCTAAAGGAAAATGCTTATGAGGTTTCCAAGGAGAGAAATAAACAAAATGGAAATGAATAGGGAACTTGGAACTTTTAAGTGTACGTAATTAAGAAAAAAAAGACATCCTTCAGATAATTCTGGAAACTATTAGGAGATATTCATAATTCATAACCAGTTGTTTGGTTTTCTTTCAAGCAAGGGGGCAGCTTTACATCAAACACTGACTAGCTTTTCCATTAACTTAAATAAACAAAACAGCATGCTTCAAGTTAAGTGAACATCTTTTTCTTTTTCTTTTTTTTCTTCTTTTTTAATGCTGGGTGAATTAGAACTAAGAACAAGATTTACTTTCAAATAGGAAATTAGTTTGCATGCTATTTCTTCATGTTAAAAATACTTTGGAACACTCACAAAAACAATGTTAAGCTGAATTTATGGAAATGTTCCATATCAGTTTTGAAGATGATATGCCAGATGTCGGGGAGAACTCTTTCATCTGCAATAATGGAATAGTTTAATCCACCCTTGTTGTTTTTGAGTATAGTCCAAGTGTATTGGTCATCATGGGTGGGTGATCCTCACTTAGGCAGGCATGAACCAAAAAGCACAAGTTGTTAGACCTCTAGCATAAAGTCACAAGAAAGCAACAGCAGGAAATACTCTACTGAAAGTAAAAATAAGCTATTGCAATGCAAATCAAAAAGTTTACCATTATGACAACTCACATTTTGCAGCACTGAGAGACTTGCAGATACATTGCGCTGAATTATTGGATTTTAACTTCAAAGCAAGTATGGCTCCATTTATGGCCCCAGCAGAAATAAAGCCAAAAATACAAATTTTAAATGAATATAGATCAAAAACATTATTTATTTTTTTTTTTTATGAGGGGGAAGACTAATAGTTAACATTGTGGTCTTCTATTGGGGAAGAAAGTACTCTCCCCTTTGAGAAACATTAAACGCAAAGACATATGAGTTAATATCCACGTTCTCGTTTTAAAAATATACGTTGAAGTAACAACTGTATTTTCTAGCCAATGTTCAGTGTCTTTCGGGAATAGTTTTTGTGGCCTTGTATCAGGCTAACGTTGTTGTCATATCAGCCACACTACTTTTATTTGTAATAATCATTTTAATTACTGTATTGAACACTTTTGTGTCACATTAATTCACTACGGTAGTGATTCGATAGTAAAGTATATCTTTTTATCAGACCACATTCCTACAAGCTGCGTTGAACCATGGCTTGTACAGGTGGGGGCCTGGAAAAGTACAGAGCGCAACATGGAAAAAGTAGTAATGCAGCGTTAGGCTTTTTAACCTGCCGTGCCATTTCCAGCATGGACAGCTACTGTGCAGAAGGCATAGGAGCAGAATGCATGTTTGGGCACCAATTCAGGTTAAGCACCCTTACCTTGTCACCGCTGAAATGCTGTCCTGAATGTAATGATTATAGGTATGGTCTTACATTAAGATACAGGTAGAAAAAGCATGTTTTGTTGCATATGGCATCTCAGTCTTCAAAGTAAAAAAAAAAAAAGTCTCAGAATTCAAAGCTGTTTACCTTTTGCAGTGTAATTTACAGGCTGCACAGCATACACTAGAGAAGGAAGGTAGCACCACAGAGGGAGGCAAAGTGGAGGAGAAAGGAAGTAATGCATCAATGCAAAGCATTTTTTAATTTTTTTTTCTCCTTTTCAGCTGCCTGCCACTCCCAAACAAACATGTGGGAGATGTTCTAGTGCTGAAAAGCTATGGCTCATTCCTTTATTTAGCTATTCTATGTGACAAGTCAATTCAGTTTGGACATACCAAAGACAATACATAATTGTGACAAAGTGCTACAGTCCCAACTGGATTATTACAGCTTGATCCCTTGTTAACTCTGCTGAATAAATAGAAAGATGCTTTTCCTGTACCTTCATATTCATGAAGTCACAGTGGTTGGATAACTTTCCCCAAAGTCATGGTAGCTGCTAACACTTTTGCAGTCCAAATACAGAAATCACGCAAGGAACTAGAAGTTGCACTGCGGTCGATTTTGTTTAGGTTTATATTTTCTATATTAATACTTTGCATTGTTTCTATTTTATGGTGCCACGATGTCCAGGAGTACCAAACGACAAGTCTACTAGGAGCCTGCTTTGCTGTACTCTCACACTTTGAGAGGGGAAATATTTCGCCACACCAAAAGAAGTCGTGCTGTTTTTCATGAAAATCTCGTTAATTTAAACATTCTACCTCACATATTTGCTTAAATGTAGGTCTTGGCTCTTACATCTGTTTTTCCTGTGCAAACAAGTATTTGTGCAGGTTACTTTCGCTCAACTGTGAAAACTTGTTACCAGGGCAATCAGTCCAATATACTTAACATGAAAGGGCCAGAGGAAAATGTAAAAGGGAAAGAGAAGAACCAGCAATAAAGAGGGAGTTTATGGGCTGCTAGAGAGTTGTGCAGAATTATAGACGCTACCTCATGACACTACTGGATAGTGACTGCACTGTTAGAGTGCAGGTCTCTCTATTAACGGGTTTTGCCGCTCCCGAAGTGTGAAATTTCTCCAAATATTTAGTCTTTTGGGTACCTACTGACCCGATGTTATGTAACAGATTTTCTGCTGATATTTACCACCGCAAAGCGCAGCCTCCCAACACCAATGAGTTAAAGTTGTCTGGGCATCCAGCCCAGATGAATAACATCCCAAATGTTGAAGGAAGTAGCAAGGGAAATAGAAAAGCCTTTGACAGAAATTGTTGATAGCTTGCTAAGGCTGGGGAGGGAACCAGGGAATTTGGAGGTTGCTAATGTTGTTCCTATGTGTAAGAAAGGATCAGGGAGGATCCAGGAAACAACATAGCAGTGAGCTTGGCTTCAGTTGCAAGAACAATATAAGAAACATAAATAAGAGACAGAATACTTAATTTGGTAAAATAGAGTAAGCCCATACTCGTGGAAGACCTATAATGGTCTAATTTCTTCAAGTAGTTTACCTTCAGCTGGTTATTCCTGAAAAATACCGATATAAAGTATCTTACAGACAGAAGGAAGGCTAATGAAGCGGAGAGAAAGTGAAAGGTTTTACAGAATCCCGAAGTTAAGTTGTCCACAATACCTGCAGTACTGTGCAGATCATTGTATGCCTGATACCAGACTCACTGGTGCCATTGCTTACGTGGGAGGCAGTGTTTTCAGTTCGGATGAATCTATTAAAAAAATAGACCAAGCCATTTTCTGGTCTCACACTGAGAACTCAAAAATTTTAAACTGATTAACTAAAATATTTATCATTTACATTCAAAACAAATGGGGAACAGCTTCACTGGAGTCCATGACAAGTGCAACACTGACATTGGTGGAATCATTCCGGGTTTGGATTTGCATAAACCATTCGGAAGCTGGTCTGTGGGCACTGCTCAGTGGGGGCAGAAATAAGAATTTGGATCCCTTAAGGTCATTCTAAGGGGCCTCGTTTTGATCTGGTGAATATTCTGCTTACAAGGTTGCTACAGACCAGAATAGAGAAAGCAACCTACAAATATTTTGTGATTTGTCTGAACAGATGAATATATGTACACAAACAGGGAGAGCATGAAGATACTGTAGTAAATTGCAGTATGTTGAAAGCCAGCGAGCAGCACCTCAACTCCAGGAGTAAGACATACTTGAGTTAGTTAATGGTTAGATGTGGATTATTAATATTAACTATTAATAACTATGTGGATTGCAGTTTTTCTACAAAAGTTTGAAGCACTGGTGAAGTGCATCTCGCAAATTTATGTACTTTCTCATAATGATACAAAGAAAATTACAGAGATTAAGTTGTTGCATAAGTGAGCAAGCAGCATGAGTCAGGGGGTTTGGGAAAAATGAGTCACAGCGTGAAGGGAACTGAGCCAGGTTTGTAGCTCGGAAAGAGAGACTAGGAAAGATTTTTATGGATGTAGATAAGAGCTTGACAGAATGGACTGCAGTAGAAAAACTAACTAGCTCTAAAACAGGGAACCATACACTAGATTTAGAGAAAGCTATAGCTAAAAAGCAGGTCAGGCAAAATTTTTGTACGCGACTGGTGGTTGAAATATAGAGCAGGCTGCCAAAGTCAGCAATGGAAGGACATAATTGTGTAAATCACTTCAAGAGGGAACGCGGGTACATTTTTAGAAAATGAGAGAATCACTGGGTATAGCTATTAGTGAGGCTCGTGGAATTAAAACTATGAGATGCAAGTCGATTTATATTTTGAAGGAATACAGGAGCAAGCTCTGCTACCCTCCATGGTTCTCACATTATTTCCGTTGCACCCTGCAAACCTCAAACAGTAGCCTATGCAGATCAGAGCATTATCTTAACCTGCAGATAGTTATCAATATGAAAGTCTTCTACAATGGACTTTCTAGAATAGCCCTGGAGATCACTACAGAAGGCAGTATTTATATTAGGATGATTCATTGGGGTCTGATGGCCATATTTACCCTCATATGGGTGAGGACTTCCATAAACATTTCTGCTAGAGCGGTGTGGTTTACATCTAAGTTAGTTGAGACACCGGTGTCCTTAAGATTCCTTCCCCCAATTCTCTATTGACTCTAACTCTTTACATCAGTTTAGGATTTTTATATAGCAGTAATCATGACAGCTTGATAGAGGACCGTACCACCTAACCCATTTTGGGAATGGCAAGGTTTGACCAAGCCCACACGAAAAACAGAACATGAGATTGATACAATTAAAGACTGTGTCATGATGCTTAATGGATCTGAATTCAGACTGTTCAGAGAACCTGAATTCTGTGTTTTGCAATCCCCCAAGTACTTGACTTTGAAACTGTCACATTCGTTCAGCGTAGTATTCTGGATGCAACACCTATAAACAACATATGGAAACTAAAGTACTCAAATCCAAATGCATTTTACAAATTTTGTTAAATTTTTATGACTAAAGTACAAACAAATCGTGTAAGTTTGCTTTTGAGTGGCCTGTTGAAAGACTACATAATTGAGTTCAATTATTACAGTGATCAAGACACTGAAGGCAATCCAGCTCCACTTTCAAGTAGGATCAATCTGCAAAAGGATTGTTAGAGACACCCAGGCTGTTTTTAAAGGAAATTTTTCAGCTTCACAGGCTGTAACTGTCCAGAGAATAACTGTCTAGGAATAAAAATCTGAGCAACATCTTAGGTCAGACTCAAAGATACAGTGAGTTTAAGAATGAATGTATATTTCACAGGTTGCTTGCATCAATAATCAAATACCATTCGGGCTGTTTAACAGTTTAATACAAATTTACAGCTCTTGTTTATCTGTAGTGAACAGCATAACCTTTTAAAGTGTTAGCTGAGATTAGAAAATAGAAAGAAATAAAGAAAGGGTCATGTTAGAAGAAAAGATAATTTTCATTACGGGTTACCAATGTAATTTAAATTGCCTACCCAGGGGAGCAAATGTATGTGTAACATACAGAAATGAAATTTAAACAACAAAGTTGATGAGGAATGAGTTGAGGGTGTTTTCAGGTACAGCTTACAAGAGACTTGCTTTAGACATTTCAGCTGTGGCATCAGTTTTTGAAGCACTTAGGGAAACCAACTTTATCATGATGACACTAAATTCGGAAAAGAGGATGCAGAGGAAAGATGCTCAAGAATGAGCTTGTAAAAGCCCATTATTTTCTTTCTAGATCTGTTTCTTATACTGCACTCATCACTGTGGTATCTTGAGTGCTTTCCAGTAGTGCATTAAGCAACTTGACAAACATCTGTCACATGTTTGTTCTTTCACCCTCTCCCCAGAGACAAGTGTGTGCAGTGAAGTGTCTTGTTTTAATTTTTTTAATTGTTATAAATACACATGCACGTAACACGTTATTAAACATTCATGCTAGAGAGAAGAGGTCAGACAAATTTATCTTGCTCTTAGGATTAAAGCTGGTGAGCTCTGTGATGTTCCTGTAGGAGTTTCTATCACACCCTTGCCCCAGACTGCTATGTCTTCACAGATACCAAATCAGTCTGGTCATGGGTATCTGCTGTAGGCAGAAACCAAAAGTATGGATTCCCAATACCCTCATTTACTGCTCACACTTAAGTCCAGAGATTTTGCCAAGAAAGATGAAATGGAATGAGATAGTAGGATTTAAGGAAAAGCACGTGCTTTGTATAACTGTGCTCTCATCCCAGCATTACTGCAATTGATGCAGACTAAAAGCAGGAATTGATGCAGCTTCCAGATCATTGTCACAGAATCAGAGGGCACCGTGCAAGTTATGATAAACAAGCTAGGAATCTAACGGATTGGAAAAGTCTGATTTAAACTGGAAAAAGACGTTCTTAGAATAACAGAATGAAGACCTGGTAGTTACTGATTTCCATACAGAGGGGACATAACTGGGAAAACAATCTGGAAGCTTCAGATCAGTCAGACCCTAAACAATTACAGGTAGATACTCTACCCATTCAAGAACCATGAACACATAAGTGGGAATCCCAGATCAATATTGGCACCACCAGTGTAAGATTAGGTTATTTCATATGGGGAGAGAAGCGTGTGTGTGTGCATATTGGTAGATAACTACCTGTGCCAGAGAGAAGTGGAGCTGATCTGCCGCATCCCAAGGAGACCTCCAGCATCGATGTTGCTTCCTTCTGATGACTTCCACTCCTCTCTTGCTCCAGTAACTCTCAGGACAATTCGAAAAAAAGACTGTTTCTCTAATGGAGGATGATTCAGGTCGCAGCAAGTGCCAAAAAGCTGAAGACTTCTCTTTGGCGCTCACTCGCTGAAGGCATCGATGCAGAGATCTGTGCAGCAACATCACATTGCAAAATCCACCAGTGCTTCTTTCAGTACTCCACAAGGGCTGGGCTGCTTCTGGTATCACACCAATACAATTCACATTTGGCACCGCTTTCAGCGCGGAAACCTTCCACTCATTTTCTCACCCTTGTATCAGTCACAACAGTAGACATATCTGTAATTATTGCAATACTAGAGATTTCAGGACTGAATGTTCCGGCACTGAAACCTTTCTAGCTGCCTGTTGTTCTCCTCCCACAGTATTTTCCTTGAAGCACTTAAACATGATCTTCAGGCCATCAGCCTTCCCCTAACTTTACTGATTTCTTTACACAGATGGGAGCAGGACTGCTCCAAGCATGGCAACCCACTGCCCTTCCCCAGTGATGGCCACAGGCTGCTCTCCTGTGCACCTTCACTTCCTACCTTGGGCAGTTCAGTAAATTCCACAAAATAAAAAAAAAATTTAAAAAAGAGGAATGGTGTTTTCAAAGAACTCCCATCAATACTTCATTCCATGTACCTGTTTCCCTAGCTTGCCTAGGGCCTCACTTCTCAGCAAAAACCAAAATAACAAGTACCACCGTGAAGATGCAGAGTAACAACACTGATGAAGCTCTTCTGAAGTCCACCAAGAATACACCACATACCAATATGCATTTCCATGGCATGTAGAAGAAACAGGACGTACAGTCACAGCTAATATGCAACCTAGTTCAGGATCTTAACTTGAGTAAGCAGCTTAGGAAAGCTGTATGGGATTCCTTTAAACAGTTCTCAAGAAAAAGTTGTTCTTATAAACACAGATCTTTGTGGCCTTAACATTGAATCCTCCAAGAGTCTCCAAATGAGAAGGCAGCTAGCAGACAAACAGTACTTTTGAGTATTTGTTTTTCTTTCAAACTGAACTTACCATTAGGAAAAAAAAAACCAAACACACACAAAGACCTTGAGCCCATAAGTCAATCTACTTTGCTTCATTTTAGCTGGTGTAGCTTATTACCCCATAAAAATTAAGCTAAACAGAAATTAAGCCATGGATGCAAATGGCAGCATAAATGCATTTTAAGTAATCCATCTTAAAAGGTAAGTCATGTTAAGTTTACTCATATATGAAGTTCCTAAAGATCAAATAAGGCTTCTTTGTTCCGGTACACTTTGCAACAAAAAAGATTTGAACTGTATGACTATTATAGCCATTTTATTTGCAACTTGTCTAGAAACTAGGAGTACACGCAAAGCCCAGTGAAGCCTCTGCAAAGACTTGCATTGAACTCCACCGTGCTTTGGCTCAAGCATTTAATGATGTGTCAGGTTGGTACGAGGCAGCCAGCTATAGTCCCTGAAAGTCTTTACACCTGAGAATGTGCTTTTCAGCTGTCGGTACAGAACAACGCAGTCAGCAAGTCCTGCATCAGCGCAGCAGCTTTTGGACTGATCTTATGCAGAAATGCAAAGAGCAGGCTAAGATAAAAGGACTTCATTTTTCCTGTCAGATAATGAGGAGATATATGTAAAATATTTGGACATTTGGGAAAAGGGCAAACATTGAGAATTAATTCAAACTGTTGATGGTTTATTTTTTATTGAATCTTGTGGTCAAAATTGTTTTCATTTGCTACGAGAAAGAATCCATCATTTTTTCCAAAGCACCACCCAGAATCTGCCACTGGTGATGTTCTAATGTCCCCAGTGCCTATACAAATAGAGATGTCAGCTGAGATTTGTAAACTAGAGATCATAAGTTTTAAGGAATTTGTTTATTCAGCCTAGAGTCTCCAAATCCTGTACAATGCCAAAATTCAAAAGTTTTCTCACTGTACTGTGTCAGGTTACGATAAAAGCTCTCCAAAGATTGGGACATTCAGATGAGAAAGCAAATTGCAATTCCATTTTAAGCAACCTATTTGTCAGCACATGCAGTTTAATTAAAATTAAGTACCTCCAGGAGTTATAATGAATAGGCAAAATCAAAATGTTGGTTTTATACTTGTATAAACCTGCACGTAGTGCGAACTAAAAGCTGCCTGAATTACACTGAAAAGTGTCAGTCCGATATTTGCATTTTTAGCTGTACTGTTCAAATACAAACATATGTAAACTGTTTCCAAAGACTTTAACATATTGACTGAATTAGGGGAATTTTCAGGGGAATGACAAGAGGCAGATCTCCTCCTGATGAGAAGGCCACCATGGACCAAGTTCCAAGTCCCTGTCCAAAGTATGGAGCACGGGAACCATGCAGAAGAGATCACCAGAGTCTTTTTAGGATTAGCAAAAGAACATCTTTCTAACTCATCTCTTTCTTGAGAAAGGGCTGAACTACATTTGCTGAAATTTTCCAGAGTAATTCATCATGCAAACAACCAACCACCATGGGGGGAAAAACAAAGCAGAACCCAAAAAAGTCAAATGATTGAAATATGATAAAAATATGATACAGTTGCAAGAAGTTTACAGGAAGTATTATAGTTATGAGTACAAAATATTAATGGTATTTAACAAATAAAAGTATCGATTGTTTAAAATAACCATATCTGAAAATATTTCCAAATGCAGTATATATCAGAATTAAAAGCTATTAGAAATCTGGTAACATTTTGCCCTGCAAATGGAATAAGCATTAAGGTGCCATCTTTGGAGTGTATTTGAACTTTGCTGCCTTCGCTCATAGGTAGCTTGGAGATGGGTAAAGCATTTCAGTAGGCTAAATGTTTTAAGTAAGCTTTATGACTAATATTGCATTTGCTTTTTTAATAAAGATATAGATGAATGCACAACTGGAACCCATAATTGTAGAGCTGACCAAGTATGTGTAAATTTAAGAGGGTCCTTCAGCTGCCAGTGTCCTCCAGGTTATCAGAAACGAGGGGACCAATGCGTTGGTAAGTGTTGCTCTGGGCTATGGACTAAATTGTTTTCTTTCATTATCTACAGTTGCAAACTTTATATTGATTACAAAGCATATAGGTACATGTACTGTGAAACAGCTATATAACTTTGAAATGCAACGGAATTACCACTTTATCACAATAATCAACCACTAAAGCATGGAATTAGAAGCTATTCTAAGTGTAATCAACACTTGGAGTTGAACTTCACAAGATTAATCTTCCTAAGTTACCACTGCGTTTATTGTTTGTATCGGGGTATTGCCCAACATCCCAGATAGAGTCCTAAGTCTACCATAGCAGCAAACTAAAGCCTGTCTTTCCACTGACCTCAGTGAGACTTGACTCCAGCTCTGCAGGACAAAGCACTACCTTCACACAGACCTAATCTCTGCTCTGCAGAGCCCCCTTGCACAGTCTGGTTCAGTACTCAGTTTTACGAGTATAAATGAAAGAGATGGAAACTCTGAATGCAGGTATATGATATTCGCAACCTATAAACTACTACACTTTGTTCCTCGTGCCAAAATAAACTATCAGCACCCTCAGGACCTATACAAATATAGCATTAAATTAAATCCAAGTGCAGTGTAAACACTGCATCTTTCCTATTCCATCCTCATTTGGGCACGTTACGCAAAAGTGCCATTACTCTGTTCCTGCAGTCCTCCTTCAGCCTTCGCTTAACACCTCCTTAATCGTGATTTCAATGGATGAATTGCTTTTATAGGCACTCCAGCCTTAAGCCTTAGGTTTGTCAGAGATAATAAAAACAGCTATGAAATAAGAGAATCAAATATATACATCATGAGGTGATATAAGAGGTGGTCTTGAATAAGACACAAGACTGGTTTTATGCAGCCTAGGAGAAAAGCTCTTTTTTTTTTTTGTCCTCAGCAGAACAAGAGCAACAGAACTTCAGGTTTTCCTCTTTTTTTATTTTTGTGTTAGGGATCCTGCATTTGAAAGTGTTTAAGAATTTTTTTTATTTTTAATCTCTTCCAAAAAGCCTTGCAAAGCCTATAGGAAGGAAACTGGGAAAATTTCAGTACACATCTCAACTAACTGAAATTTCTGGGCATGGCTCTTTCTTTAGAGTTCCGAGCCAAGGGCTATAGGAATCAACCCAAAAATTCTTATCTCTTTCCCAAAAGATGTTGATCAGGCCCTGGAACTGACAAATTGACATAAACACAGATGGATCTGATTTTTCCCAGTTCTCTGTGCAAGAATAGGATGAGTAGTTTGGAGTGTAGGTAGAGGAATAGTTTTTGACAGGTCACCGATATTTATTTTTTTTTAAAATATCTGGGATTTATCTAGATTTTTCAGAGCAGGTAAAGTATATTAGTGCTATGCAATAGCATTTTTAATGTCAAGGCCTATGGTACTACCTGAAAGTCTCATGGGACACATTACAGCAGCACATTACAGAAAAGCAGCAGAGTGATACACCCTTATATCTACACATGGATGCATTTATGCATCTAAGTCTATACATGAAGATGTCTGGAAAGTGAAATTTCCTTTCTCCTATTTAGGTCAAAACCAAGAATAACACCTGTGTTACATATTACACGCTGACCTAAATTATAAGTACATCCCTACACTTAGTACTGTCAGCATTTCGGAATAAAGCCTGTCTTCGGGGATTTTATAACAACTTAGCCAGAAAATGTTCTTGGGGCCAGATCTTGATAGAGGTTCTCCATATGGGAGGAAATGTTTCTCAAATTTGAAAGAAATTTTTCCAGACTATTTTGGCTTCAAAGTAGAGGGAGAAAAGGACTCATTTCTAACAATTGATTGATTTGTAATCTAAACTCACTAATCTCTTCTGTCTTCTTGATATTTTTTTATTATTACTATTTTCTTGTTCACATACTGCAAAATTAGTCTTTTCTAAACACAGGACTGCAGACAGCATTAATTGTTTTCCAGAGTTACTTCAAATAGAAGATTTGGCCCAATTGATTAGATAATGCTTAGCCCTTAGATCTGCATGGAGCTGCTGTGCCTAATCCCGCAAGGAAAACTCCCACTGAATTAGGGTCAGATCCAGGAAGCATTTATGTGCATCAGTGCAGTGCCTAAGCAGCAAAGCATTGCTCATATGTCTGTATTGTATAATCAGGTCTTTAAACAGCAATTTGTAAGAGCTTAGTCCTGTAAAAGTCCAGGATGGCAGTGATCTACTGCGCCTCCTAATTTATTCCATTTCTCCTTCCAAATTTCTCTCCGCAACGAAAGAGTTACAGCGACAATCGCTACTGTACGGACAGCCAGGAATTTTCCAGCAGAAGCCTTTTCATTCAGAACAATCCAAAACACTCCACTGCTAAGTTTAGCCGCAAACAGTGACTGCAAATTTGACAAAGAAAGGGTTAACTTCTAAAGATTATTTTTTCACTTGATATTAAAACAAACACTTTCCTCATTATAAAAAAAAAGTCTTGGCCTCTTTTTAAACACATCTATGGTGGAAACAGCTGGAGGTAGGAAACTCAAGATCTGGCATGGATATGGGAAGTGCCTTTCTTTGTTCCAGTGAAAACTGGTCTTATTTGTCTGAGCGTTGAGCCTTTGAAATCTCACATTGTGTACATGTACAGAACACGGCATGGATTTCTTCACCAAGCTCAAGCAGGCCACAACTGAAGGCGGCTGCTGCACATACATGCATGCTCAGCACTGTGGCATATTAAAAAAAATTCAGACATAAACAGAGGCAGTTTCTCCTCCAGAACGCAAGGAAACCTTTTAAAATGCAGAGTGGTAAAAGAATGGGCTGTAGCACATTTTGTATGGTTCGCAGGTGAAAACCCTGCTCCAATGCACATTAGGAATGCTGAAACTTGGAAAGGCAGCCTGCTCCACCTCAAAACCAGGGCTCATCTGCAAGGAGAGTCTGCAGAAGGTTAATGCTGCCTGAGGTAGCACCAACCTCAGCCAGTCTGATCACCTTCCTTGGCACCAGAGCGCGCAGCCAGAAGGTGCTAGTGCTGCTGTACGGAAAGGTACGCAGGAGAGGCAGGCAGGGGAGCGGGAGCCACGGCAGCACCTTGGGGGAGCAAGCCAGTTTCTGGGAGAACCCTGCAGAAGCACAGCCACCCGTTTCCTTTTCAGGGCCATTAATCTTCTAGCCTCACCATTCCCGTGCACTTGCACAGAAAATTTAGACTCTTCCTAATGGAGCCGAAAAGATTTAGTACATGCTACGAGTGCTGCATGCGAATTTTTGGAAGAACAAGAGCTACAAACCACATTCACTGTGTTGGTCAGCATTATGTCTGATCATGAGAAATCTTGGTTGAAAAGCAGAACAAAACATTTGGGTTTTACCTATAAAAAAAATCAACAAGACTAAGCAGTGCTGTGGAATGGAAATAATAAAATAAAGCTAGAACATGTATTGATCTCAGTGGCTGGAAGACAATCAGCAAAAAAACAGATTTTTACAAAAGTTGCTTAGAAAAAGTATAATAGTATTCCCATTCATATCCATAGAAGCAGTACTTAGCTCACAACAGCTTTTCCCCCCTGCTTTTAATCAAGTGCAATTAACTTTACAGTTTCCTTGGACACAAGGCAGCAACAGTGAACTGCCATGATTCCACTTGAACTAATTTCTCTTTTTTTCTTTTTGATAACTCAGACATCGACGAATGCACCCTGCCTCCATATTGCCACCATCGATGCGTGAACACTCCTGGTTCCTATTATTGCCAGTGCAATGCCGGTTTCCAGCTAGCATCTAACAACCACACCTGTGTAGGTAAGAACTTCTCTGCACGTACATACACACGAGCTCACTCGGTATAGAGACACTTACTGACATGTGACTTGCCATGATTGAAATGTGAAGTATCTTCATCCCAACTTAAAGGAAATAAACACCAACCGGTAAGACATAGCAGTGGCTGTGTTGAGAGGCTCTCCTGCAAGCGATCCGAGAAGCACAGGAAGGTTAGAGGGAAAATGGAAGCCTTGTTGAAAACCAGTTATTTTATTGGCGTAGCAGGTTTCTGAGCAGCATCTAGTTTGACAAGTGGAACCCTGGCAGTTTATATTAATTATTTAATCTTAGATTTAATTATTCTTTCAGTTCTGGTGGTTTGATTTGCATTATCATTGGCTTTCATTATACTATTCCCAGTTCATGCAAAACAAAGGCTGGAACTAGAAACGGGGGAAGCAATACTATACCTCTGCAGTTAAGTGTAATTATCCTCAGCACATAAACATAGTGAGGAAAGAAGGCAACTACAAGGATCACAGTTGACTGTCTAGAAAATAATGTTAAAAATGAAAGTGAGGGTCACTGAAGAAGAGTGACCCTTTAGAAGTGATCCTCCCTTTGGAAGCAAGGCGCTAAGGGTAGTGCCTTAGGAAGTTTGGAATCTCAAGTTCTGTTTTCTAGAAGAATTAAAGTAATAATAAAAAGGCAGCTATTGTCTGCTGTGCAGCGAGAATGGCCATTAACAAAAAAATCAAGAGATTGGTGACGGAGACTGCCAGAATTTCTTTATGGCTATCATGTATATATATACTATATACATATTTTGATATATTGAAAAATCAATCTGGGTTTTCCAGCTTCTACCACTACTCCCAAGCATTACCATATCTTATCAAGTACCCTGGCACACTGCATAGCACTAAAGTGAGAGAGGAATTTCTTGGTTTTCACCAAATGATAGGATAAAAAATTACACATGGACACAAGATAACTACATGACAAGCTGTTACTTATTTGACCCTTTCCACAGCTCAAATGCAAGGTGTATTCTTTCAGTTACACTCACAAATCCATGACAGCTTCAAGTTTGCTAGGTGCTTCACCAAAACACCCCTTCTCTGACCTGCTGGCCTCCCAGCCTAATGAGGCATGCTCCCTCCAGTAAAGGTGAAGTAAATCTTAAGAAAATTTGCAAATGAATGGTTGCTGCATCAAGACAGACTTTCACATCTGCAACAGTCATCTGGCAGAAGTGATACTTGACAGCTGTACCGATTACATTTGTGTTACAACTTTTGCATATATTGAAAGTGGGTCAATATTTCTTGGAAGGAAAACAAACAGAATTGTGGCTTTGGCTAGCTTATTTATTCCTTCTGGTAACACTGTCATGATGTACATTCTTTGCACTGTTGCCAGAAATTAACTAAAAGGAGAAATAAAAAACTTTGTAATCAGTTTTCCCCCATTACCATTCATTTTCAGGACTAGGAAGTTCATCATATAAAGCATTAATATCCTCCTCATTGGCTTAGTTTTTGCAAGTGCCTAATCTTAGTCATCTTTGTTAGTTTTCAGTTGTATCTGTAAGTGACAGAGCATGGCTGACATTTATAAGCATTTGCAAAAACCATGAACTCAAGATTATTCCCCCCCCCCCCCGCCCAATGCACTCTCCACCAATGGTTATATCTGACAAACAGAAATATGAATGGAAAACATGCAGGGGAGGGATACAAGGGAAGATACACTAAAATCTACAAAGTGACTGACAAAGGAGCAGCAGGTATTCAACAGCCTATGACAAACAAGTGTTACAGATTCCAGAGGTGATTACAGTTATATAAGCTTCCCATTAAAAATTGCCTCTCTCCTCATACCACAGTGTTCTCACATATGTTCTTAGGATGGACACATCATGGAAAAAATCTAGCACAGAAACATACCTTCCCCCAATATGGTCTAGGCCTTAGAGCATTGCAAAACTCTACTGGCCTCAAAGGCTCATGCTATAATTGTAATGGAATTTAAAAGAACAAATTTTAAGAGTAATAAATAGCTCAAATAAATCTTAACCGCTGCACGCTGAGAGGTCTTATCAGTATGTGTTCCTTATATCAATTATTTATAGAGACTTGGCATTTCATACCTGAAAAAAAAGACACTGGAATGTGGAGTTTAATAGCCACACTAAACATTTTTGGAAGAATTCATCACACATTAGAATAACTCTTATTCCTGGAAAAATGCTCTTTTTCTACATGGAATGTAAAGCATAGATCTGACATCGTTCCAGTGACTGCAGATCTATATTGATATAGTCAACTGAGCTTCTGCTAAGCAATAGACCCAGACTAAGGACTAATCCACTTAATCAGCCTAATCACCAGCTACACAAGATAAATATCCATAATTTTTTCCTTTCAGACATAAACGAATGCGATGCCAATAACCCATGTGCACAACAGTGTTACAATATACTGGGTTCCTTCATCTGTCAGTGTAATCCAGGATTTGAGTTAAGCAGTGACAGAATCAACTGTGAAGGTAAGTGGGTTTGGTTTTTTTTTCTTGGAAGAGTGATTTTTTTTTTTTAATTTATTTTCCCAGAAGTCTTTCCATGAATTAAGGGATATAATTCAAGTGGAGCCACACTGCAGGTACAGTTTGTAGCCAAAACCCTTAAGACATTTATTTTTTTGTGTTGCAGATGTGGTTGCTAATACACACCTTAGTAGCTGCAGCTGCATTCAGGTACATGTAGATATGGGTATCTCTCTTTAATAGTACATGCAAAACAGGACAGACATTACTACAGTTCAGATCACAGCTGGGAAGAATAAGGCTTCTGGATACTTACTTCACAAACTCACTTGAATTGTGTGTGGTCTAATGCTGATGACCATTAAATGAATTGGAAAGGAATGCAAACCAAAAACAAGTGCAATGTTGTGTGTTGTTAGGCTCCTCTGAAAATAAAACCTCAAATTTTTTATTTTAAGGAAGCAACAATTGTGCTTTTGAGGTGCTTTCAAGCCTGTGTATACAAACAGCATGTCTCCTGATGATTATACAATCAACACTTTATTTCCTCTGCCAGTCTCCACAGGGGTCCTCTAATCTCCTTTTGGACACATGATGATCTCACCCTTAAAGCCCATATCCTTTCTACCCGTCTTTGAGCCAAAGAGCTCTCTTTGGTTTACCACTGCCCTCCCAAACAAGCCAGCAGAGCTATTACAGATGCTCTGTCTCCAAGCTTCTTAAGCTAATCCTACTTGCAAGTGAACAGAACAGGGAGCAGCAAGTATGCGGCCTCCAAGGACATCCCTGACAAAAAAATCAAGAACTGGGCTCAAGTCTCAGAGGTAGTAGGAAGGAGTTCTGCTGTTTTCTAAGCCATTCCCTAGTTTTGATAGGTTAAATTTAAGTTCAGTTAATGGCATACATGGTTAAACTCTGTTTCACACCACATTCCTCTAGCAATGGACTGATGGTTATTCAAGGATAAAAAAAGCAAAAGAGAATGGTATACACTGAATATTATCTGAAGACAAAAAAAAAAAACAGGCCTTGCCCTTTTCCCCAGACCTACTCCATTAGGGGAGGGCACAAATACAAAGGCAGTATTTTTGCCTAATTTCAAATCTGTGGTTTTTGTGAAAGTAACCACATTTTGGAATACTAGAAGTATAAATTATGTCAAAATTTATTTTCCCAAACTTGTTCTGAAGTCTAATTTAGCTTTTGCTTCCTCAAATCCAAAATTCTCATTTTGGAAGACTAGTGATAAAACAAGTAGAACTAGCACTTCTGTTTGCGACTTTGAGGTGTTAAGCAGTACATTTCAGGTTTTTGACGACTTACTCTTTTTAGACAGAATGCATTTTTTTCCCTGTTAGAACCAGCATTTAGCATTTGTATTTAGTTCTGTAACAAGGTAGATGTTAAAAAACAGTAACTTTAAGCTCTCTTGCTCTCGGCAGACACTGATGAATGCAGAACCTCAAGTTATATATGTCAGTACCAGTGTGTCAATGAACCAGGAAAATTCTCATGTGTCTGCCCTGAAGGATACCAGGTAGTAGGAGGCAGAACGTGTCAAGGTAAGTGCCCTCATCTTAGCAGTCTCAACAGTGCATTAACACCACCACCATTTCATGCAAGGACTGAGAATGCTTGCTATCAAAGTGTTTGTATTTCGTGACAGGATTACCATTATGCTAGCAAAATGTTGGTAAAGGATTTGATGACTAATTGCAATATCTTTTATGAATTCATATTTGAATCCTTCAGCTCAAACTAAGCCTTTCCGATTCCTAGGACAATATTTCAGCTTTTACAACCCTCAGGTAAAACTTGTCTTGGATGTCTAAGTAACTAGTCTAAGTTGGAGATAAGTATCACCAAAAAAAAATCAGGCCTTTTTTCACAGACAATAAACATGGCTTTATATCATGTTGCATTTTGTAGAGGTTCCTAAATACAGCCACAGTAGAAATGAAAAATATGTTTCTTCTGCTAACAGGAGAAAAAAAATGCAAGACTTCAGCAGCTTAGATAATTTGTGTTTAGAAAATAAATGTTCCGGTCAGGTGCCACCAAATGCCAGAGTTATAAAGTTTGCATTTTTTCCTCACTGGTGCTAAATGTCTCTGCATCTTAGCAGAGAATGTTGTAGAGCAACACATTAAGTGCAAGAACCATTGCTTATAAAATCCAGAAACCAATCTAGCAGTCATTATTTTTAGAAATAAATAGGTGTGCTAATTATTGGCAGAAGGCATGAGAAAATAACCCAAATATCTTATTAAATTTTCACAATTCAGATTGATTTCTTTCCCTTCATGAGAATAGCAGCTGACACTGAACATTGTGGGGTAGTTAGCTTGACCATCTAAGAACCTGTGCATTCCGAGAGAGTACATTTCAATAAACCCTTTCTGTGACTGTTAATTCTGGGAGACTGTATAGGTAGGCAGTAATGGGGTTTGGCATTGACAGGATAATAAAGCATTAGTACAGCACAAGTCTGATAGTCCCCACCTTCATCCAGGGTTATCTTCCCAGGCAAAAAAGGAAGCTCCGCTTTGCACAATAAACAAATTTTCATTATTCCTTTCAAAGCTATTTTAGTTAAAATGTAGCCATTAACTAAGCATGTTAGACCATGAAACTCAGACAATTAAAAATGAGAGCCTGCAAAAGGCAGGAAATCACAGTTCTTCCTCAAAACCTTTTTCTTCTGTCTACAAGATATCCTCTGGTATAAAATCATTCTTTGCTAATTGGAAACTTCACAGTATTTCTACGGTTGCATTACATATGATTAATATGTTCAGTCATCTAAAAAATCTTCAGACTTAATTAACACTCAATAAACAAATTTATTCCATTTCTGCATAGAGAAATCCTTTATAGTCAGGCCCCGGAAAAGCAAGGAAAGAACACAGAAACTTGTCAGGTGTCAGAGAAGCAGGTGGCTTTTTTGTGGTTGTTATTTTGAGGACATGGTGTTTGGTTTTGTAGCAAACTCATTTCTATCTGCTTTGACACAGGCCCTTTTGCTTCCTCCTAGATATAAATGAGTGCGAGACTACTAATGAATGCAGAGAGGATGAAATTTGCTGGAATTACCACGGAGGATTTCGTTGTTACCCAAGAAATCCTTGTCAAGAGCCCTATGTCCTTACATCTGAGAAGTAAGAGAAAAATTAGTCTTTTTTTAGGATCATCCTCAACAGGCAACATAATCAAATACAACAGAAAGCAAGTGCCATTTGTTTGCAGCTATCACAGTCCCATCCATTTTTGTTTTTCAGCCGCTGTGTCTGCCCCGTTTCAAATGCCATTTGCCGAGAGCTGCCTTACTCTGTTGTGTATAAATATATGAGCATCCGTTCAGACAGAACAGTGCCCTCCGATATCTTCCAAATTCAGGCAACCACTATTTACCCTAATACTATTAACACATTCCGGATCAAGTCTGGAAACGAAAACGGAGAATTTTACCTGAGAGTGAGTATTGGTGGGAGTTGGACCCTGAGCGGGCTATAAAGACCACTGGCGCTATCAAGGTGTTACAGTGCCTTGTCCTTTTGACAAATCCATCAAATGTTCCCATAAGAGTATCACAGCATCCCAAAGTTTATGAACTTTTTAATAACTCCTTGTTAGATGTGCTTGGATTCCTTGTACAATTACTTTTATTAAATTTGTCATTTTTGTGAAAGAGAAACAAATAATAGCTTGGGATGGAGCACTGATTTCTAGAGTGCTAAGTTCAGACCAACTTACAAAGGTTTTGTGTTGAGACATACTTAAACCTTTATTTTCCCCAAAGTGCTGCAACTATTTCAGAAAACCACAAAAGTTCAAGTGACTTACAATAGCAGTAGTTCCTGTTGGTCTAATGCATTCAAGTAGATACACATGAATGAAAGTGTCTATAACATCTGCTTTTTAAGATTTTTTTGGAAGAAATCCGATTTTCTTGGACGCTTGTAATATTTACAAATTCCTGGGAAATCCTTTTTGCTTCATATGCGGCTTTATGCTCAGTAAAACAACCAGCACCAAAAAAATTTAAATCAGAAATAGATTAATTAGAAGGATTTCATTTTTGTTTTTCTTCAGATCTGAAGATTAGGGTGTTTTGATAATACATCCAAAAAGCACACCAAGATACAGCATTGCCTCTCTACACCATGTTTCCCCAAGATGGGAACAAGGAATTCCTCATCTGTATCTCACTTGTTCTGGTATAACCTATAACGCAGTGCTTTTCTCTGGATTTATTACACAGCTAAACCCCATATTTATCCCTATAAAATACAGTTATCTGCTTCAAAAAAAAAAAGAACAAGATCAGTCCAACTCTAGTTTGGGTTAGACACCAATCTAGCCTTTGGACTTTCTTCAGACTAACAATTCCAATCTTCTGTTGCCACCCAACAAGGAATCGCAGGCCTTAAATAAGGAAGCCCGTGTTTATTCCTGTCAGGGGACTGGGATAAACAAAGGCAAACTTAGAAGTTACTCCTATTGTTTTAGTAGAAGTCTGAGCTGGGTCTCGGACAGAGCAGAGGGATTGGATTCATGTGGATACTCTACTCATTTGACATGGTCAGAAAATATTTGTAGTCAGTGAAGGAAGAGTGAGTTTACCCTTTTGTCATCATCTGTAAATTACGAAGCTGTTGAACAAGCTAGCAGCATGCCACAGGCAAGGCCCATCAATGTTCCCCAGCAGCACGATCCCAGACTGAGAAAAGAGCTTCAGAGCAGTACAAGATGGGGATGGCGACAGGCACACCAGTTGCAAAAACTCCCAGTGTTTCCAAGGGGAGCATGACTTTTCTGGAGTATAAGCCCCGACTAAGACTTAGAGTTTCCCTCCACTGAACAAGCTGTATCGCTGTTAAAGACATTAGGTCTCTCTTCTTTTACTTATTCTCCATATATTTTAAAAGCTGATAGATGGGGATAAAAACAAAGACCATCCTGGGATAGATTACCGCTTTTCACATCCTTCAGAAGGGTCAGCGTAACCACAAACAGATTTTTGCAGCGCAGTTTATTCCTCTGAGCCCTCGTCAGGTAAAGTTTTCCCTGCAGCAAAGCCAGGTGTGAGATTAGTCACGGCCATTTAAAAAAGTTAAAAGAATCCTTGCATTATGTATCTCTGTGCTGAGGCAGAGCATTTTTACAGTGTAGTAACACACAAACACAGCCTTGACACAAGTAGGGAATTGGTTTAGATTTGACTGAATTAAAACTTTTTTGTTGTCGTTCTTTCAGCAAACAAGCGCCGTAAGTGCAATGCTTGTCCTGGTGAAGTCGCTATCGGGACCAAGAGAACACATTGTGGATCTGGAGATGCTAACAGTCAACAGCTTGAATTATCGTACAAGCTCGGTGTTAAGATTAACAATAATAGTAGGACCTTATGCATTTTAGTGGTTTTCAATAACCCTTCACTGGCACTTAAAGCAGCCAAAGAATATTATCGTAAAGAAAGCACTTACTATTTTATTTATAGATTTTGCTTTTTTTTTTTTTAAGATTTGTTTAGTAAGTTGATCTCTTTAATCCACACATTACACCTGTAATTCAAAATTAGTAGATGAGTTCCATAGTATAAGATGGGCATTGTCACTTTCTGTATAAAGATTTAAATCTTTTTTATTACCTTTCTTGGACTAGATACATACTACGCTTTTGTATGAGCACTGTATGCTCATACTCTCCTGTAAAACTTCACACACCCTCCCTAGCCAAATAGATGATGCAATTAAAAGGTTATCTTCTGTGTTGTTTTTATTTTAAATCCTAATGCAGCTACACTGACAATCTCAAAAAGAAAAAAATTACATAGTATGAATGATACACAAAGTAACGGTTATCTGATAAGCTAAAATATATCTCTTCTTTTTAACTACTTTGTAACAAAAGATAACAGTCAATAAAAATCTATTTCTGTAGACATTTATGTGCTATCAGTTGGTTTTTCTAATCTGGGTTGGAGGTAAAGTTACATTGCGAGAAATGTTTTGCATTGGGTTTTTATATGCAGATTGTGTTAACCACACCACGGAGTAACATTCTGCTCTCTCCAAAAAAAAGAGACCATAGGAAGAAAATTTCTCCGACAACAAAAGAAACTCCAAATGGAAAAATCACCATGCATGGCACATGTGTCCATGCTTTCTCCTGAGAACACTGTTGGTAGTTACTGGTTACAGGGATACAGCATTTTCAGACAGAAGTTAACACGCTATTATTCCAGAAGTATTATGTTGTACACCAAGAAGGGAGTGCATTTGCTTATTAAGTTATATCATTTTCAGGCACTCAGTCCTATTCCTGCTCTTACAACTCAGATGTATCATGTACAGTGTTCATAAAAATTATTTCTAATTCAAGAACTAATAACATCTTTTGTAATATGTAAAATCTTGTTTCTTGTTTAAAATGTAGTAGTTAATCCTTTGATGTACAAAATTTTTAATAAAGATCTCTTACCATATTGTATTTAGTCTTTTTTGAGGTAATTTGTTAGCCACATTAGAGGGCCAAATGGTCAGCTACTGTGGGAGTCCGCAAAGCCCCATCACGTTCCACAGTCCGAATGACCCAGATCTCGGTCCATACAGTATTAGCTCATGGAAGACTAAAAACATAATTCCTTTGTAGAAGGACAAAGGTATTACCTACTAAGTTTTAGTTTTACTGACATTAAAAAAAGGAAAAATATACCAATGTACACACATTGCTAGTTAGTTGCCGATTTACGGGAAGGAACCTCTTTTCTACTTAAAATTCATTTTCTGTAGAAAACATTTGTGAATAGTGCATATGGTATACACAAAAAAAAACCAACCCCTTGTGGTGCAGACCCACAGAGTCATATTTATTATGTCAATCACCCTCAGCAATTGCTTTCAGGGGGATGTGCCCAAAGAAGCAATGAGCATGGCTGGAGAACTTGGCATCCAGAGGTCCTGCACGGCAAGAAAGCAAAAGTTTGCTCCAGAATATAACTTGGAACAGGCCACAACCGCTCTGGTTTAGGGTGACACATCCCCCATGCTCAGACAAATTGCAGAGCAGGACCCCATTATCCAATGATCATTCCTTCAGGCAGTCATTTGTGGCTTTAAACAAATACCTCATCTGCCAAAAGGGTCAGAGCACATGGTTGTGGCATAGGCCAAAAAATAGCGCTGGCACTGGGTCGCCTCTTCTTTGCCTGGGGCCCCAGAGCTGTGGGGTGAAACCCCAGGTAGCCTTCATCCCTCTCAGCAGAGAGGAGCTCACCAGTACAAACCCAGTTGCTTTGTAGAGGGATTTCACTGGTATTTTCTATGGTGAAAACTCTCAGATATACAGAGTTTGGCTCGTAGGAAGCTCCTTCCTCTCCCCAGAGGGATCCGTCCCCATTCATCATCACGACAAATCCACTTGGTTTGAAAGGCAACTCCTCATCCCGCAACATGCGCTGAACAAAATGCCTCTGACCTCCTGCTCCTCCCTGCAACGCCGGTGGCGAGCAGCATACGCTCACCTCCGTATTTAGTGTGTCAACTAACATCATCTCTCTATGCTGTCCATGCTCACAAACGAGCTGTGCTGGCCCTCAAGCATCCCCCTCTACCCACAGCATCAGCACTGTTCTTTTACAGCGACTTTTAACTTCCCAAATTGTGTAATTCAGCATTGCTCATTCCAAGAAACAATTGATTATGTTGTTGTTTCTAGGTTTAAATGGGTAGTTTTCTCTTGATAGGTGCCCAGAGGAGGCCGAAGTGGCTTTGCCCCCTTTAGTCCTGGGTCTGGCAGGGCACCAGGCTGGTCCCTGCAGTGATTTCAAGCAGCCACAAATCATCCCTGACATGCCCAAGCTGCCAGGCTCTGCCCCAAGGATTTATTCTACCTTCATGCTCTGCCAATATTTACACCAGTTTCGTCACCAGCACTTTTAAATCTTCCTTTTAAATCTCTGCTTATCTGACAATGACCCAAAATTGATCATTATAGAGAAAAATAACATTTGTATACTTATCAAATGGCACAAACAGCAGAGGCAGTTGTAGCTCATGCACGTGCCCCAGCCATATTCATCCTGCTCATTCCTCCACACCTCATCGTGCTCATAGACTTGGCTTAACCCGTTTTATTGTTGCACAAACTGTCCTGCCAACCACCCCGCTCCCCATCTGTTTGCAATATTCAGGTCTATATAAGACCGCTTACAGCCCGAACTAGCCAAGTCAGAGGTTATCGCACAGCTCAGGAGCGCAGATCCAGCCGCTTGCCATTACATTGCTACGGGTTGGTTGAGACCTGCACGCAGTCATGGGTGTGGGCACCGCTCTCCATGCACAACATTAATAGCAGCTCTCTTATGGAAGCGGGGAGCTGAAATAACAGCAGCCCCTCCAAACCAAAACACAAGCAGGCAAGCAGAGCAAGCCAGGGACTACAGCAGGTCTGTGGAGAAATTGGAAGGGGGTGGTTGGTATTGTTTTGGATAGGGGTGCGGTACATGATCAAGCATGAAAGAAGCCCATAATCAAAATGAGAAGATGGTTCAGAGCCTGAACAAGGAGAGCTTTTGTACACCATGCTGTGCCAGAAAACCTGCATGCTGTTAGGAAGGAAACCTGCAGGTTCATCCGATTCTCCGGGAAAGCAGGACTTTGTACGTTCCTTGCAAATGATACAGAGCTGCAGCAAACATGCAATAAGAGTTTGAATAGCTACTTGGGTTAAAGGGACACTGAAATCCCAAGAAATCGTATGAGAGCAAAGGGTTTGCTCAGCCTTCACTATATCCTACCGGCATGACCACCGTCAGTAACATGCTCCTGGAAAGATTCTCATATAAATCTCTGTCACTGTTGGAGAAGAATCTAAATCAGAACCACATGCAAAGTTTAATATCTTCTCAGAAATAGAAAACAGGGAGAAAAAAAAGTAGAAAAAATAGGACTTTGAGTAAACAGAACTTAAGGAAATAGAAATGCAAGTTCATTCACTTCCCCGAGACCACCTGAACACTGTGCAGTGGGATTATTTTGTTTGGAAGGCTCACAAATGCAAGTTTATTGTTGAATCCCGTTTCCATGACTGCAAAGAGTTGCTTATGTTTTGAATGATCATCCATGTTTCTAACTTTATAACTCTCCTATTAAAATATAGAACAGCTGCTGCCCCAGTCAGCTGTTCAGCATATGGAGCCCACCAGGGACAAAGCCCACTGTTAACACGGAGAATTATTTTTAACGCCCTCACATTTCTAAACCTCACCATCATCTCAGCAAAATGGCACGTTTCCACACTTCCCAGCTGGGGGAACACCTGCGTAATGCAAAACTGAACTGTGCTGCATCTGGTACAAAACCCAATTTATTTCATCTGGCCAGCAGAAAAAGTTATCAGCCCCAGTGAACAGAAACAGGGCAAAAAGTTAACTGTGCTTTATATCTGGGGAAAAGCAGATGTCTAGTTAAGATGTTTATACTGCAAACATTTCTGTATATATTAGGAGGAAAGAGAGCTGTTTAATAAAATGGAGTTGGCTCATAGTTGCCAAAGCAAATTTGAAGGACAGTACAACAGCTTTTGTCATTTTTGCATGGGAAAAATACACTCCAATTTTATACTGATATCGATTATGTACATTGAACAAGTCTTTTTTTTAAGTAAGTGATCTCAAAGGTAACCGGTTTTAGAGCCTCCCAGTTATTGCGCATATTTGCTCAACAGAAAAAGCTGCAAACATTGTGTCACAACAATACGACAAAGTAGTATTAAAGGCTTCCCCTGATTTACTCTCTGGTATCTCAGAAAACACCTTGATACTGAATTAGGGGCTGTGTGGCCACGACATACAGCAATGCCTCCTGCAGATCAAAATGCTGGACTTAGGGGAGCTCCAGGTTCTGTTTGTAAACACAGTTACACTGTGTCAGTCACATGCTGTTTTCTGCTCTCACTTGAGAGAGAAATTTCACTTTCTGATCCAGAATCCCAACACTCCCAGAAGGGACATCAGCACTCTGCATCTCTGCTCCCTCCCAGAAATATGGCTGGATAATTAATATTTTTTAATTTTAATATTTTTGTAATTTCTACATAACCACACAGCACATGTATACTCAAAGAGGGGAAACATTCCAACTAACATGCTTCAGATCAGACCTTTCAAAGTGAAAGGTGCAGCTCTCAGCTAAGCACTTCAGCAGCTCCTGCCCTGCAAACACACACCCTGGTGCACTTTATTGCATGGCTTTAATGAAACATTCTTTTTTTTTTCCCTTCTCACCCCCTAAGATACCCCTTAAAGCCTCTGCAGTTCTGGTCTACAAAAACTCCCTATACAAAGGTATGCACCATTCCCACCCGTACACCCGAACAAGCATACAGAAAGGCTTTCAAATTCAGCAGCCTGCCAGCTGGGTTGACAAAAGTAACATATTTATGCTATTAAACTCTGAAACCATGATCATGAAAGTTACACAGACACCTCAAGGTCTAAATCCTGCCGATGCCACTCCAGAAACTTCGCAATCTGTGACCGCCTCCTCTTGAGGGTCACATTTTCTTCTTGCACTTTGAGTGTTTCTGGAGTATTTATGTGCAATATATAGGAATGTTTCCTATACAGAATATATACAACAAACACCCAAGTGGGAAGTCAAAAGAGCGAAATTCTTGCAGGCGGCATGGAAACTAGGAAAACAAACATATTTTGGAAGCTCAGAGTAAGGGCTGCAGAGGGGAAGCCAACATACCAAAACAGCAGGGTAAAAGGCATTATTAAAATCAATAAGTCATCCTCTGAGAAGCTGAGGTTGTATACGAGTGAGGAAAACAGAAATGTTCCTGGGATCTGGAAGGTCACACGTAAAAACAAGGCAGGCCAAAGGAGCAACTTGCAAACACCCGGACTAGCAAATCAAGCCTCTTCCAATGACAGCAGAAGCAACCTCCCAGGAGGCTGATGGGGCCAAGGCATGACCCACACATTAGGGGAATGAGCAAAAAAGAAAATGCCATGGCAGAAGAGTAAGTGAAACTTTCTATCATGTTCCTGGAGGAGGAATTTGGCAATACCACCTTGCCAGAGCTGTTCTTACAGGCAACGTATCAAAGGACCTGCCTCAAAGTAAGAAGTGGCTAGAAGAGGGGGAACAGCAAATCTTGCAAATGATATCCAGTTGTTCAGGTAAAGATGAGCATCCTCTGGAAAACAGGGCCTCTACAATGCTCCAAACGTTGAGCAAAAAATGCCAAATAAAACCAAAGGGAATAAATTTGAAGTGATGCACACAAGGGAAAACATCCCAGCTTTACCTGAATGGTGAAGGTCTCCGAACCGACCACCACCTCTCAGAAGGTTAGTGTCAGGGTTATGACAGCCCAAAGGAAACCACAGCTCCAGAAAGCTAATCCAGCATCAGGAATAACTGGGGACAGCACGGGGAACCAGGCTGGATGTTTACACAACTGTGTAAATCCACAGCATCTTGAACACAGCATGCAGTTTGGGTCCCATTCCCCCAACCCCTTCTTACAGCAGGATGTTGGGAACGTTAAAGCTCAGATCAGTCTGAAAAATAACTGCACAAATTTACAGAAAAGCCTCCCAAGACCTGTTAAATACGTGGCTGTCCTGGACAGGAGCTCTTCCCCTGGCACCTACGGCCACAAGGAAGTGTTTGCACTTTGCTATTAGCAGCTCCGAAGCTGTTACACACCCTTGCCAGAAGCTCTACCATCAGCACAGTCTGTTACAATGCCAAATGCCTAAAAACTGAAAGTCACACCAAAAAGAAAAAGGGAAGTAGCCTACATAAAGCATTTTGATGCCATGTCCATCGTTTGCATCAGTAATGTTTTTTTTTGTGTGGTTGCTGTAGCCAGCACCAGGTTCGGTGACCAGTCATCGCACCCAGCTCAACGGCAGCCACAAAAGCATTAAAGCAAACTTCATGAGCAGCAAATGCTTACAAAAAAAAAAAATCAGCTTCAAGGGAGAAAAATTTAACTTCTGCCCAGTTTAAAGGTACTGCCTGGGGGAAGATAGCAGGAACCAGATCATTGCAAATAATAGTGCTTCTAGGAAAGCAGTTTCTGGACACACTTATTAGACATGAATTGACCCTTGAAGCAATTCAAAGCCTGAGGCTGAAGTTTGCTTTTGCTGCCTTCTCTTCCTGTAACGAACTGGGTTCCAGAGAATTTTGGAACCCAGGGTTGGTCTAAAGACTACTCCCCAATATTTAGCAGAGCTGTTTTGTTTCACGAGAGCTTCAAAAACTGGCAAAGGTAGGTAGGCAGTGGAAAACATGAAGCAACATGCCGAGCCCTCATTGTGAGGTTGGTGATTTTGTACTAAAAACCAAATCACGAGGATCAAAATAGTAACATGAAACTTTAATGGGGTCAGAATATTTCTGCCTTTGCTCTGGTATGCTGAAGAGGGAAGACCTAAATTACACAGTGAACATCTCCAACAAAGCGCTAAAATTTCATGGACAATCAAGCAGTAGTTTCATCTAATAGATCACAAAAGGCCACAGTTTCTTCTGTTTTCTGCAGAGAGATCAAACTGACATATGCTTATGTCTTACTGCAAGCCAGACTTGTGCATCATTTTCCTCACTAGTACTGGGAAACAGACTGAAATCACAGTGAAACCTTTGCAGAAGCATCACATTTTGAGAGCCCACTCCATCTTCAAGTAAACTGGCTAAGATTCAGCTTCCCACTTTTATCAGGAAGCTGCCCCTTCTCCAAGAACCCTTTTTTCCCCCCTGCTATACAGTAGAGGCATTGCTGGCTGCTACAATTTCCACCATACCAGGTTGAAAGCTGCCTAGTTCCATCACAAGTAAACATTTTTCAGAACTATGTTTCCTTGCTCAGTTTAAGCACTTTTTCCCCCCATTTCTGGGGTTGGTAGAAATTAAGAGGCCACAGTGACATTCTTGTGAAGCTTCAACTTGCACTTTGCACAAAGGCTGTTTACATATAAGTGTAAAGAAAAGCTAGACACACACCACATTCGCATCATGACAATCAAAGCTGAAAATAAAGCTCTCCCAAAAGATTATACGCACATACACGTTACGGATGTATGATACTTACATACAGTGCTGATACATAAAGAAACGAGGATCCAACCAGTACCAACACCCCACTCAAATCCACCTGCCTGCAAGGTACCAGGATAATTAAAACACATCTCTAAGCTAGCAGGCTGTTGGCACAGCTTTCTCTTATCATTAAGTTAGCATTTAAGTCCCTATTCATCTTGACATAATTTGATATTTGTACCTAGGCCAAATTCCCTAAAACATGCTATTTTCAAATGTTAGGTCCAGTAGCTTGGTATGTCTTTCTCTTCCATGTACTGTGGGAGATGGCATAAGCTCTAACCAGCTTGGGGGGAAAAAAAAAAACCCAACACTTTTGTAAAATTTCCAGATTTTGGCTTTAAGCATCTATTATGGAATTTCCAAGATAGTCAGTCTGAGCACCAAGTGCTCAGGGCACATTTCAGAGGCGGGTGGAGCACCCCCAGCCCACTCTCACCCACCTTTAACCTGCTTCTTCAATGGGCTTCAGGCACTCTTTTCTTATTTGGATTCAACCCTTCCACTGCTGTGACACTGCTGCAGGGATATTTTCTATGTCCGGAGGGTAAAATATTTCTTCACCTTTGGGCTTACCCAATTTGCACACACTCAGGCACTTGGATCAAGGCTTTTGCTCTGATTGCTCTGGACCACCATCACCCAAGCTGAAAGCTGTTCTTCAGGGGCAAGAAATACTATCTAGATGTTTAGAAAGATCAGCCTGGCTTTGAAAATTAGATAGTACTTTCAAGCAGTGTGGGTTATTTGGCGATGAGGTGGGGAGAGAGTCCTCTATACCATAGGCCCAAAAATCCCCCCGATCAGCTATGCAACCTGGGGTATTTCAACAGCTGTCCTCAGCAGACACTTCCTGAGGTTGCCTGGAGTCTCAAAAAGGATGTAAAATATTTGTAGTAATTCCCTGAACAAACCCAAGAGGCTTCCTCGAAGCAGACTCCTCAGCTCTGTTGACTTGCGTTTTTAAAAGGTAATATAAATTCCACTTACACTGGTTTGTTTTGATGTTGAAAATTGGTCTCCATAGACATGGTTGAAATCATGCCCTGAAGCGCCGAGGCTGGAGCCAACAACCACACAGCCCTTCGCCAGTACAGAGCTGAGGAGGTTTTAAAGGTGTAAATGCCATCCCACCCGCCACAGCGGGACTGGGAGAGCGCAGGGGAGACCGGGCAGGGACAGGGTCCCCCATTGCAGAGGGAAAAGCCACAGCTGTGGCCAGCCAGGCATTGGGAGAAGTCTGGAGGGTCCCCCCCCATGTCACCCCCAACCCAAAGCCCCATCCCACTATTCACACATTTCTTTCACCAGCCATAGACAAGGGGACAAAAAGCCCTAGAGAGCCATAGAAAGCCTAAAAAAATTTTTTTTTTTTTTAATTTTTAAAACCTGCAGAAGCTCCCTTGAAGGCTAACACGCAGCTAGGACCGTGGTGGTGTTTGCCAAGCAGAAACAGCAATAAAAAGAAATAAGGATGAAACAAACAGGGGGAATATACAGAGAGAAACGACAAGTAGAGGTTTTTATATGGAAATTTATATTGAGGGTAACATTCCTGTCTAACACAAGCGTTTTAATACTTCCGGATGCAAGCCTCAAGCCAAAATCGAGTGAGGTCTGATGTTACGATAGTGTTCAAGTTCAGGGATGCTGAACGTTTTGCAAGAGCTACAGGTTTTCTCAGCGCCAAAAAATATCCAGAAGAACAACAAAAAATCTTTTAATTCTCCCCCAAATAACCCCACTGCAATGTCCCAGCATGAAGCAATCATGAAGCAGAAATGAGTCCTGAGGCACCAAACTGCCCAAGTTGATTTGGACATTGGGATGTGCAGACCACTGCAAAACCCGCCCGCCCCATCCTGGGGAAGGGGGAGGACAGGACAAAAAGCAGAAATTTACCTATATTTGAGAAAGCATTATTTTCATTAAACTGTTTTCTTCCCCCTTCCAGCTCTAAGACTGCCTCTGCCGCCTGCCTCCACCACCCTGGGGATGGTGCCACAGCCCTCCCTACCACCTCAAAGCCCAGCCATCGAGGATTTCCCTGAAAGGCCGGCTCAGTTTCGAATAAAGCGCAGGATTACTCCGCCGAGGGCGATATCAGGCCGAGATCAAACCAGGAGTTGCATTCCCCAGGTCAGCAACACAGCAAGCGTGAGCTCACACGAGCGATAAACTGTTCGGAACAACTTGTCCCGGAGACGCTGCTGCTCCTCCACTGCTGCCAAGGCCCATTTCTGCTTGGTTTATGCACCATGCCAATTCCTCCCATATAAGATTAAGCTGCCTTGAGGCAATTTCAACTTACACATCTGATATTTTGAACATTTTCTATGCTCTGCAGCTCAGGAGCCGGCACAGCCCATGTACTGCCACTTCCCCTTTTCACCTCATGTCACCCTTGCAAAGGCGTTCGTTCCCATTTAAGTGCTCACACACTTTTTCTGGGACTCTGAAACATCAAAGGGATAATTCAAGGAAATAATATTTCACTGAAGAGCAGAACTGAGCCATCAGTGCCATATAGCTCAACTCTGTAGGGGCATCAACCTGACAGCAAAACATATAGGACCTCTTTGCTCAGATACATCCATCACACCAAAGAACAGTTTTGCCCTTCTGAGACTGTTTGGGGTTTATTAAATCCCATTAGTTTATTACAAGTACCAATAACATATCCTAGAAACAAATAAATGAGCTTTTAAGCCTAAAAGCTTAGTTTCAAGACCATCCTGGGCAGCTCCAATTTAAAAAGGCAGATACCAAATGAAAAAAGAATTCAATAAGCTAAAAAGTCTCCAAATTCCTTATTTGTTTACTTATCTGACTACACATGAATAATTTCAGTCTAGCACAGGCCTGTTTGGGTGCCAGATCTTGTTTGCAAGTCTGCTCTGTGAAAGGCAAACGTACAGTTGAACTTGGATGCTATGCAAGTATCAGCCAGCTATTAGCATTAATTGCTAAACAATTTTTCCTAAAACTAGATTAAGTATAAAGCTCAATGCCTGTGGTTGTTGCTGGTTAGTGCTGTGAGGAAAACAGTTACTAATATACAACTGGTTGGGCTCAAATTATAAATACAATTAAAATGCTGCATTTACCTAGCCAGAACAGCCAGTACTTTATGGAGATGTGGTTTTCTGCATTAAATCCATTTTCTGTACATTTCTGTATTCACCAACAAAACGGCCAGATCTAAACGGACACCCGTGTGCACAGTAACCTTGTGATTCAAGGCACAAAACACCAAAAAAATTTGCAGTTTTGCAGGTGCATCTCCAAAACCGTTGATTAAACCATTCAGATGAAACAACTGCGTAACTAAGTTATAAACAAGACTATGGAAAAGCACAAGAGGAAAGAAACTTCCTGAGGATTTGGCATTATTCTTATTAGTGATGGCTGAATTTGTTTTGCCTCGTTTCCAATGTAGTCAGATATTCAAATAAAACTTGAACACCATCTGTTTGCCATGATCCAGAGACAACAAAGATTGGAGACCAGAAATCATGAAGGTGGCAACAGTTATACACAGATTTTTGCCTATACAATCAGTTTTGCCTATACAAAAAGTTTCCTCTAAATGCAAAAGCATTTATAACTTAATCAGCACTGGATTGGTGGAAAGAATATATTTACAAGGAAAAAAATTTTACAAGAAAATTTTGCCACTGTAATCAATTCCTCCATGAAAAAAGTCTATGCTCAGGTCTCTGGACCAACAAGGCAGAAAGCACTGGCTTTACAGCAACTGGGGAGGAACAGTTTGCAAAACATTTGCCTGTCAACCTGTACTATAATTATACAGAAGGTCGGTTTACTAACATCTCTAGTGTCTTTATCATGACATTAAAAAAAAGTGTTGTTCCTTGCATTTGTGAAGCTCTCAGGAATCAAGACACCTGCTGAAGTTTTTTTAGAAGGTTGGTGAAATCAGCAACATTAGAAGGCCATATTCAGGAACTCCACTTAAGTTAATCAACTGTATAAAATATCCAATAAAAGCACAAAAATCTAAAGCAAACTTAATAGTGATAATTGAGTTTAATGATCTTCTATGGTGAAGCTCATCACAAGTCATAACTGAAACTTTCCTCCACAGTATTAATTAGGGCAGGCTTCCCTCCACCCATCTCAGACAACAGGAACGAGATGTACATTTTCATTTAGTACAGGAAAATCTGCAGGGAACAGGAGGGCTGCGGAACTGTAACTCCATTTGGAGGCACAGTTATGGTGCAACTGTGCACGAATACTTCATTTTGCTTCTCAAACAAGACAGAGGACACATAGGTGGGCTCGCACCAGCCTCCGGCCCCCCTCAGGCATTTCAGGATGGCAGCATGCGTCCTGCCAAGCTACAAGGGTCAGGCTAGGAGGTGCCATCACCTGGTGACCGAAGAGCAATCCCCTCCAGGAAGCACTAACTAACACCCACCCAGTAAAAGGCAGGTGCTGAACAGAGACCCCAAATTGTCACAAATGCACCCTTAGCAGTATTTTACTGCAATCCTCAAAAGCATATTCCATGGTGCATGTAAGCAAGACACAGGAGCCACTGGTGTTCAGGGCCAGCCTTGGCCAGGGATCCCACTGCAGAGGCCAACAATCCCCAAACCTTGCAGAGTCTGCCAAGAAATTCGGTTTTATTCCAGCTCAGCCGCTCAGGGCGAGAGGCTCACAACCTCACAGGGCTTTAAATCCTTCCCAGGGTCAAAAAAAAAAAATCAGCCCTAGCCTCAAAATTTTGTGGCATGGCAAGTCAAACTCCTTTCAAGAGCACAAAGCAGAGGGAGGAGAGGATTTTCTTTGCACCGTTCTACCTGCACAGCCTCCTTAGAGGCTGTGTGTTTGCTGGTGCCCATCAGCATCTCGCACCGTACCGCTGTTATATGTGGAAGCTGCTGTGCAAGTACAGCTGAGCACGTGCTACTGCCAGGCAAGCATCATAGCCTCAGCACAGTCTGGAGAAAGCAAAACAGCTCAAGAAAACCCTCACACAACTAAGACTTTTGGAAGATGCTGATTATAGTGCATTTGAGAAACACTTTGGAGCCGTGCAATTAAAGCCTGTAACACAACACATACCCACAAAGGCAAGATTACGGAGGTAGCCTGGAATTTTTACATTTCCTTTTGCACAGTTGGTCACAAGACCCAAAGCTCCCAGTGTCACTCCCACAGGGAAGCTCACGTGTGTGCATGGGTGACGCTAGTGGGTTACAGCAACAGCCGGGCTATAAACTACACAACCAGGAGATGGATCTACATGGCATAAGCTTTTGATATAGCAGGATAAAGTTTATTAACATACTTTTACAATTACTCTTCTCAAAAGTACAAGTATCAAACTATATCAGGTTCAGGAGGAAAATATGAATTTCCAGATGACTGCTTGTTTGTCAGTCATGGCAGGGGCAGGATTACATCTGTTTGAGGATTTTGCAAGTAGAAACTACCCAACAACTGTTTGGAATTGAAAAAAACAGGTATAATCCTAAAGGAAACAAAAAAAAAAAACACTGAGAGAAGATTAAGTAAACAAGAATACATAGCTAACATGATACACTGGGTATTGCTGTCTGAGTTTGTGTGTTTGTACATGCTTGTACACCCACAGACATTTTAGTATCTTGATAATGGGTGTTTTTTTCAGAACTGGGGTGTAACCTCTGAAGCCAAAGGGATAGAATATCACCCATCCTGGGAATAACATGCTGAGAGTTGTTGATAAAGATAAGTCCAGTGATGCAGAGTTAAAAATTAGAGTGTACCACGGAGAAACTACTGGTTTTCCTTTAGATGCTTTTTACACCCACTAGACAAAGAGTTAAAAATAACTTATAAAAGTTAATTTTGAGGGGTTGGGATGTTCTTAGGACTGGGCAACACCTGAAAAAAGCTCAAGGCCAAACGTGCAGTACAAAGTTAAATGAGATAAATCGGAGGTTAAAGCAGGATCACTGAACTGTTGTCAGCCACAGAGCAAATGCCTGCCACCATGAGCTGAAGTATTCCCCCTTCCTCTACTCCTTTGATTTCTGCAGCTGCTGTTACCCTATTAAAAGGGTTCTTCTACACATTTCAGGTCCCAAAACACCATTGACTAGACTTAGTTTTTAGATGGCAGATACCCTTATGTCTATTAACATATATCACTATTCTCTTACAACTTTTTACTAACAATGCCGGCATTTTCCAAGCTAGTTGCAACTTGTAAGTAACCATATGAATTAAACACCACATACCTAATTCCTTTGCTAACCTTTCTTTCAACAACAGAGCAACATGCTAGTATAACTGTAGTAAGCGTTGATGGGATTTATAGCTGGGTCCTGACTATAAATCATATTTTTTATCAGCCTTAGAAACTTTTTATTGCTTTTTTTTAGCCTTTATTTTATAGGAATACGTGCTATCTCCTCTGATCAGAGGACCTATATCAAGGTGTAGCTCTTATTACACCCCCCAAAAGAAAACAGGTTTTGTTCTTTTCTCCTAAGCAAAAAAAAAAAATTAACCTAAACACTTAGGGATTCCAAGGAGTCATTCTGAAGAAATAAGTCTATCATATTTGTGTGCATGGTAAAATTTGAAAGCTTGACCCAGCCCTGCTGAAATCAATGACATGTCACAGCAAGAAGATGGAGTCAAGGCACTGGAAAAGGATGAAGGACAGAGCACGGGTTGACAAACTGCTTGATCATTAGTTCTTAATTTCAGCTTAGGCCTCCTTTATAAGGCGAGTGGGTGAGAATAGCAAACAAACCCCTATCAATCACTGCAACCACACAGTTCCCAACTCCTATTTACAGTTTTACTTTGAAGTTAAATACAAAAACATAAATTGTCATGCCAAGGGGGAAAGAGAGGGAATGGATACAACCCACGGAACTGCAAGCTTTAAGGTTGCTGCTTTATTTCAAGTGTGCTGTCCACCACACTTGCAGCGATGCTGCAAGTTCAGATTTTGCCAACATCTGACTTTTGACAAAGTTTCAAAGATTTTTTTGTTTGCGTTTCATAGACAGCAAAAATTCAAGGGATTCAATGGCTAAAATGCTTTGATTATTGGCAAGTTGTAGGCAAGCAACCACCTCCTGTCTCCCCCCCACCCCAGTTTTTACATTGCATTCTCCTGTCCTTCTCAGAGACTACTGGGGCCTTTCTGCATGGCACCGCTGGCAATTTTGAGGCTTCCAGAGCTTTGCTCTTGGTGAGAGAGGCCCTATTAATCATCATCTTATCTTTTTATTCTTACTTGAAAATGTTTGTGTTTTTTTTTTTTTTAAATTAAAACACCAAGAGATAGCACGTCCAACGCAAAAGCCTTGGTATTTAAATGATTATGATAGAAGTTACGATAACATTAGATCTTTGGCTCTTCACAGCCAAAGGTCTGCATGGCCTCATAGGTTGGTGCAGAGAGGAGCCCCAAACAGTGCTCACCCCTCAGCTGGGATTTTTGGGGAGGAGTTGCCAGAGTACAAACCATTTTAACTCAGGCACCCAAAGACTGAACTGACAGTAAACAAGAACACATATCTGGAAGCTTTGTGAATTACATACGATGTTCACTTACCATTCCTTTTTAAAGTAACTGTAGATACAGGTCACAAAAGTAATTTGTAGTACTAGAAGTGGTGCTAATTCAGTTTTGAAAACAGGTATCTAAAATTTATTTCATGCAGGCAGCAAGCTTTTGTGTTTGTTTTTGTTAAACTCTGGCTGCTTTGTTAAGAAGATAGCACTGAATACTCAAAGTTCATGTAAATGCCTGAAAAGGCTTAAGAAAAACAGGAATCACACCTCTAGTTCCTCCTTTTTAAACCACGGACTTAGTGGCTCTTCAGTCACTCTTCACTCCCACTGCACACAAACGGGAGAACACTGACTCTTGTAAAATTTGTGAAATTTACCATTTGTGTAGATTTTCCCTTTCACTTCAAAAAAAAAATTTCTGGGCCACTCATTCATCCCTGCAAGTTAAATATTGCCCATGTTTCACTTGATTACAGTGAAAAGGCAAGCTGGAGATTTATCTCAAGAATCAGGGAGCTATAAAGTAACACATAATGAAAAACAAACTGTTGTTCTCTATTATTCCACAAATATTCAGTCTATCTTCCGAAGCTTGCAAGCAAGCTGTGGAGGAGTTGTGTGAGCAGAAGCTGCACTCTGCGGGCATCTCCATAAAACAGACGGAACTCAGCTTGGACTGCAGCAGGAGAAGTATCTCCCTTGGTCAGCTAACCAGTGCCATCGTGTGGCAGAAGATTAAATAAAGATGCACAAAATAACTCATTTTAGGCTATTCCTCTGTCCAGGGAGCTTGCTGCAAACGTGGGCAGGGTAGTCTCAATTTCTTCACTATGGAAAGGTCAGGACATGATGAGGACCCCCCCCACAAGGGTCTCCCAGAAAGACTCCAGCAAAGACATGCGGCACAAAGGATAGACTCCAAGATGAAAATGTGATGTTTCACACTGCTCCAGAAGAAACATGTTATCCCATCAACTGCTTAAAAACAATAATGTTCACTGTAGTTGCTCATCCATCTGGTTTTCCAGAAAGGCCAAAGATGAATATGTAACACATTGTAATGAGAGAGAAACTTTGTTGTCTGAAGAGATAACTTTTGAAGCCTTTTACTTAGCTTTGCAAGGCATCCTCTCAGCCAGAATCTGGGATAACAAGAGAAGGGGACTTCCCAACATGACCAATGGCACTGCCCAAGACCTACAGGGCCATGGCTGCATTGCGTTGGTAAATGCTCTCTATTCCTGCTTGCAGGGACTTAATAAGAGACTCTCCCTCAGTATTGTTTCTCCAACCTTACCAGCTGCTGCCTCCACTGAAGGGGACCACTCTCCCACACTCACACACAGTGGTACTCACCCAGCTTCTATAAATTATTACAATTGCAAATTTCCCCCCACCACCACTTTATGATATCCCTCCTTTTTCTGAGTGCCCTCATTTATGACAACACAACAAATGAAGAATGAGCATTTCAGGTCCATCTACTCATTCCTTTCCTCTATCCAACTCCATGAGCACCCCGTGGCTCCCCAGCACCAGCCTCAGCCCCAGCTCAATACCCATCTCCAAAGCATATTTACCATTTCAAAAAAGGGCATTTACTTCAAAGATGCTATATGAATACTTAAAATATTTGCAGAGTCTCAAATGCTACCCCAAATGGGCCTATGTATGTACTCGGTAAGTAAATGCACACGTAGTGATTACGTTTTACCCACCACTTTGAAGTTAAGCACAGTTTCTACATCTCTTCTGTCCATCTAGGTTTTGCTATTCCACTACAGCAAAATCCATTCAATTCTTCTTAATCCCTCCTTAACTGTACTCAAAAGCGCCATCTCCAGACTTACCCCGCTCATGCAGAGGTGACCCACCTTGCTCCACATTAAGCCACAGGCGACCAGCAGAGCACAGGAGCATATCCCACAAGGTACTAAGCATTAGAGGACTGCAACACGAAAGAAAACAGGACCCCTATGCAGTGCCACTGCTTGTCCCAAACACTGACTGGAAATATTTCTGTTTCCAGGGGAGCTGGTGAAAGAGAAAGAGGCTCAACACAAAGTGGCATAAAATACGATGGTAACTCCTTTGAGAGGACAGGCTTTGTTACAGGCAGTAGTTTTCCTTTAAGCAGGGGATGGAAATACATATTAACACAATCTTGCAGCACGCGCAGATAGTGATTTTAGAAGAACCTGGACTTAAAGCATCAGATTAAATGAATTGAGGTGGCTTCAACTGCCAAAGGCCCCAGATCCACCAATCCCAGAAACTGTTACAGTTCTACCTCAGTAATTGGCCAAGAACATTAAAGTTTCTGGAACAAAAAATTACAAACCAAGTACTTTCTAAGTAATACAGAGGGCTTTCTATCAGCATATATAACAATTTCTATTAGCAGCAGACAGGTAGTCCCCATCATCTCAGAGAGCTGCTCTTGTGAGCTCACATCAACATGTTTTAGCCAAAGCCTATATACAGCTACAAAGTCCCTGTATGTGAATACACAAGTTTTCAGTAGAGACCCTCAGTTTTAAAGACTGCTCCCACCCTATGCACCTGCTCAGCCCATTTTTAATCTGCCAGAAGACTGCAAAAGACCCAGTTGTCCAGGTTTGTTCACATAAGGCATACCTTAAAGCAGTCTTGTTGGAGACACATCACATGCCACACACCAGCAGGATGCCTTGGTTGCAAACAGGTTGCTGAACATAAGGCTGGTTTATTCTCACCTTAATACAATAGCTAGGACAAAGGAGAGCCCAGCTAAACATGGAAGAGTTGCACCCCACTTGTTCAAGTGAGAAGCCTGCCTTTTCTTCATTGTTTTGTCTGTTTTGTTTCCTACCGCAACTGGAAAAAAATAGTGACTATTTTCCTGAAGTCTTTCACTAATTTTAGATTTCACAGTAATAAAAATCATAACTCAAATGTCTTGGACATTTATTACTCAAGAATAAAGTATGATAGACCATATGTGCCTATTACACTGTGGGTATGATAGACTATATGCAAACATATAGGCTATATATATACACACGCAGTTTGTTTACTGCTTTCCTAGAGAAAAAAAAAAAATATTTCCTCTGTCAATCATTCAATCCTCTGCCTTGCTTTCACTTTATAAGGTCCTTGGGACTTGATAAAAAAAAATGCCTAACTTCTTCAGAAATTACAGCACTGGTTTGGAAAAAGAAGATTTGCAAGTGTAACCATTTCTTACAGGTTCATTGGTTGCAGATATCTCAAATTTACTCAGCAGGCCAACAGCACTTGGGAGGATTGCAGGCTTGAATTTAGTTACTTACATCCTCTGCTTGAGCCTATCCTCCATTCCCATAGACAAGGCACACACACAGTGCTGCTGCATCAGACCTGCTTCCCACCCAGGGAGCGGAACGGAGCAAAGCAGAGCAGAGCAGCATGCAGCCCACAGGTAACCAGGAAAGGAAGGAAGTAGGGCCGGTGCTGCGCTGAAATAGGATGAGACACAGGTCCCCCACAGGAGTAATGCAAGCCAGGAGCCACATGGGTGTGGCTGGGTAATTTGTTGAATGCAATCAGCCCACCTTCTTACTTCTGCTCCGAAAACCTTCATTCAAATAAAAGATTACATCCACCTGCCACAGGAGGTTTGATTACTAAGTTCATCCAAATGAGTTTTCTAGAGAAAACAGGGAAATTTACTCAAATAATCATTACAGCTAATGCAAGCTAAGGAAATCTAGCAGCATCTGAAAACTATCACAAGAGATACAGCAGGGAATTAAAGTAGAGCTAAACATGAAAAGAATAGGGGGAAAAGGGAGAAGATCAAGTAAAAGAGAAAAGAAGTTGCTTCAAAAATCTCTATTTCAATGTATATTCCTAAGGGTTCTTTAGAAAGTTAGGATGAGAGCTAACTTGCTAAAACAAGTTTACCAGTTCAAAAAAAGTGACTTGCTCAGATGTGGTATATGAACAGGCTCCTAGGGCTGCTTAATGCTGGTCCCAGTCACAGTCCATAACTGTTCTCCATAGTCCACAGGTTGAGGTGTCCTACCTGGGCACGGTGGTACGGCTGGAGCGCTATTAGGAACCTTTACTGGAACAGCAACAGGCACAATTTCTTACCGGCATTGTACTTATCTACAATAATGGCAAAAAAGAGGAAAATAAATCACTGTTGGGGTACTTTTTTTATTTTAAGGTAAGTGTTATCTTTGTCATTCCCTATGAGCTGCTTGCATACAGCCAGGTTTGCGCAATGGGTTCCATTTAAAAAAAAAAAAAAAAAAAAACAAACCAGCAAATAAAATAGTAAGTGCATATAACTTTATGCCAAAACTATTTAAGGAGCTCAATTTAATCTTATAGTATGAAGCAGCATATAAACTTAAGCCGAGTAGAAAGCAGAGCTATAAAAAGCCATCCAGTGGAAAAGCGTATGCAAAATGGTAGCTGCCTCTTGCCCCCGAAGTCGAATGTATGCTTACTATTCATTTAAAATATGCACACGTCACTCTTTCACAAGTGTCTGTGGTGCTTTTTTTATATATATATATATTTTAATGCTTTTTCTCTACCAGGGAGGCAGCACTTTAAATGAGTTATTTATTTAGCTGCAGGATGAGGAGAGGGCTATGGATAGAATTCGGTGATCAACTACAGATGTATCCTGGCCAAAATAAATAAGTGGCTTAAGACCAAGCGGATCATAACTAATTCCCCCACGCAACTTGGGAAAATTTAACGTAGATGAGTTTGCTGCAGCTATCCCACAAGTTGCACCAGCACACCCAGTGAGCTGGAGAGGATGGGGCATAGACGTACAGGCCAAAAGGGAGCTGCTTAAGCCGCCGCTGAAAGAAATGCCTACTCTTAATAACTACCGTGGGATAAATATCGGTAAGGCTCATACAGCATAAGAAGACAGAATAATGTCATTACAGATATTAAACGTCTTTATTTCAATACGGCAGAGGCTGCTAGGAAAGGCTCAAAAACTACTGCCAGTCTCTCATAAGCTTGACTAATGATCCAAGGCATACTAAAACTATTGAAGGCAAGCAGATATATTTACTCCATGCTTTCCACAGGCACTTAAACATACACATCCAAGCTGTTTGGGTGTTTCAAAGAGCAGAAAGCACCTGGTGAGTTCAGTGTTTTTCTTCATGCAGCTCCTCTGAATAAATGTCTCCCAGGAGAAACTCACAGGCTTTGTATGACTTTGGGAGACTTTGAAATGGTTATAGCAGAGCTTTCTGAAGAAGCAATGTAATATTCTTTAAGAAATTTGCATTTGTACATTATTATGGAGGTGAAATTTTCAAATACAGCAAAGAAACCTCTACTTTGAAGCACCATTTTACAAAAAAGAGGTACTAAGAATGGACTCCACAAATTCTTGGCAGGCTCAAGCTTTTTATGCTAAATAGCTGCAGGTATCCACACTGGTCTTGATTTGTTGTTGTTGTTATCGTTTGTTTGGGGGTTGGTTCGGTTTTGGGTTTTTTAATTTCCAACTGATTCCCCTTGCTTCCAAAGGGAATAACTTTGCCAGGTAAGCACAAAGCCAGAGCCTGTGGAAGCAGAACACGTACTGTGGGTGCCCTTCTGAACAGGGCAAGAAATGGGGTAAATGGCGGCAGTCGCAGCTACAGAGACTGAAGTGTAGGAAAAGGGTCTGGTGGCAGCAAGGGGAGCTGTTCTGGGGGGGACGTGCCTCATACTGCAGCATGACGGGAACAACCTCCCCCACAGAAAGAGACTTGGACCTCCAGGCTCCCTCTCTGTGGGGTTTGCCTGGCTAACCCGACCTCAAGGCTACCGGGAGAGAAAAGCCTGCTTGGGTGATCTCTGATTTCTGGGTGGAGAAAGATTTCGGGAGGGTTTTTAGTCCTAGACGTTGTTCCAAGGAGAACGCATACACATTTTAATTAGCATTTTCAGTGTGCCCTCAGGACTTTGGATGGATACGTTTTCAATAAAATAGCAAAGAGAAATCTATCTCTGCGTGTGCTGTCACCAGAGCTGAGATTAGCCCTTATTTATGATTGCTGAACATCTGTGGGTAGGGCGTTCACAGCAGAGGTCCCTTGGCTCTGGAGCTTGTTTTTTCTCTCGATGAGGAGTCCAAGCATGCTGGTCTTCAGAGCAGGGTGCATGGACCATCTATTTGCCACGTTCCGTCTTGTTTTAGGAAGACAACAATGGGAAATATAGTCACTAACGCGCAATCTCCCCAGGTGACACCTGAATAAGAGTATTTGTGGAGGCTGACTATGGAAAGCGATCTCGTCAGCATGGGGTCCTACATGCAGAGTTGTATGGTATGAAAAGATCAAGCATCTGTGTTACAGGACTGTAAAAACACTTTTTTGGTATTCCTTGCCTACTGACATGTTGGTGGGTGGTTCAAGAGCCGCAGTTATGAAGCTCCAGCGCAAAACAGGTTTATTCCCAGTTTACTGGCATCTGCTGCGCATAAGCAGAAGTTTGGAAGAAAAACACGTCTCTTATCCTAATTCCAAACTAGATGGGGGAAACATGGATGGGGAAATTAGTGATGTGTCTTCTTGGGTGGTGGTTATTATTATATATCATTAAACTGAATATGGATCTGGGTGGGAAAAAAATACCAGAGAAAAAATATAATGGAGGGAAATAAAGTGCAAATCTTGCTGGATAAATGCATAATATTTTTGCTTTTTCATGAGGTTAAACATGAATTTTGTTTGCTGCCTAGTATCTTGAACCAAATCTGAGGTTCTTGTATCCTTTTTCTGTTACAGTGGTATGGCCATAGCATGTTAGCCCATGACAGTTACGAAGCGCATACGTTTAAGGCTTCTCATTTTGGTGAGTGTGGAAAAAGCTATCTAATAATTTTGGTTTAAGTCAAAAGATCCCTCTTCAATGCTCACTGCTGTTTGTGAACTGTTTAACTCTTCTAATGCATGTTCAAATGGAAAAAATAACAAGGTTAATCATTATTTTCAAAAGCATCATCTGAAAGACTTTTTTTGGTTGATTCTGAACTTTTTTTTAAAACCATACATCATCTCAGCTATAGAATTCATTCTCTGGTACAACTAATGTGGATGAATGGCTTTTTTTTAAAGTTGAAGCATATATTTTGTATGGCTGCTTCTCAAGAGTTTAAACGTTATGGCGTTTCTCTAAGCTCTCAGAACAATGTCAGATTACAAGTTATGACTGTGTAATATAGCTGAGGACAGAAGTCAGGAGGACAGAATATCACGGTTTCTTTTACACAGGAATGATTGAGACAAAGTGTCAGACCTTCAGAGCTAATGCAAAAGTGTTGTATGCTGGTTACCGTTGACAGCAAAAGTGTTCAAGAAAAATACCTTGCACACTAATTCTATGTGGTTTTGTCCTTTGTGGTGAATGGACAGTGCCTGTTAGAAGGATCTTCGCTTCTAGACCACTTCTAAGCCATCCTTACATATTTCTCTACGCCTTTGTTATGCTTATTTCTAAATTCTGCAACTTCCGTCTGTTCAACCTCAACATAAATCGCTTTGTGTTCGTTCTCCATGAAATGCTACCCTGCTCTCTCTTCTTTGCTTGTGACTCGTATCATGTAATTCTCTGCTTTAAGTATGTTGGCTTCCCCACTTGAATTTCAGCTTTAAAAGCCCTAAGTAACCACCTTCTGTGCTTAACAGAAGACAAGATTTGTGTTGCTCATGTCTCTTGTATTATATGAATGCTTCCAACCACTCCGTTATCACTCTTAGGAAATCAAATAAATTTCTATGACAGTAGAGCACTTTGAACAGTTACTTGCCATGAGCTAGAGAATTGCAATTTTAATGAGTTAATAATGACATAAAAATCTTTCCAAACAATCCTCTGTTTGTCAGCAGCAAAACAAACGTGAATTCAGGCAAACATGGTGAACATTCTTGCTTTGCCACCTAATATATTTTTGTACCAAATAAACTGCACTGATGAATTCTGAATCTGGATAAAGTTAACGGTCCTTTTGCCCAGGCCAAATCCCAAGTTTCTGGATCACTCATCTTATTTCTCTCTTCTGTGTCTTGCCAAAAAGATAAGAAACATGTTGGCACAAAAGAAAAATTATTACTTGGACTGTTCTCCCAGCCAATGAATCTGTTTTCTATAAATGCAGCTTTAACAGAAAAATCCAGTTAAGTAAAGGGAGAAGATTAGTAAACAGCAATATCAAAATAGCATTAGAATAAAACTAGTCATAAATGGCATTAGTTTTTTAATTAAATATCCCCCACATTTAACTTGTTAACTCCAGATGACAGAGGAGTTTAAGATGAAGTGTGACAGTGTGTATTTATTTAATCCTGCATGGATGTCGGGCTGATCAGATTTCCATGATCACGTTACTGTTCATTCATGCTCACAGACATGAATGATAATAATAAAGTAATTACTAATCACTTTTGCATTACACAACTGAGCAATAATCTGTCTGAGGAATAATTAATGTGTGAACAAAACCGCTGTCCTGTAAGCATAACAGTCTGCACTCTGACCATGTAACAGCACAACAAATATTTTAACTGGCAAGCCTTGGTGATAAGCAATAACAACTGTTGTAACCCTCCTCTTGCCCTTCAAAAAGTATTTTGGTGTTCCTAGTTAGGAGTGCTAAGGATCACTATTCTTGCCTTACTGAGGAGAAAAGCGAGGAATGGCGTGGTGGAGTGACCCCTTCGGTTCCTTGAGACGAGCCTGACATTGACGTTCAGTGCGAGCCTCTCGACACTGTTGCCGTGCTCCGATTGCCAGACCCTGCCACGGGATCTATGGTTAATACCGCTGTAAGATTAATTACTAAAAGGATTCAGGAGGCTTAATTACAATTCTTTATTTTGAAATGGGGGGCGAGAGGGTTGCAGGTGTTATTATAGTTTTGAAAACAAGAGGCACGGAACAAGCTCTTTTGGGCAAAAGAAGTCTGAATAGATGGGGTTTTTTTCCTTTCAAGGGTGAGTTTAAGCCGGCACCGACTCATTCAGCCGTGCTCCTAAGGAAGGGCCCTGAATGTTCGACTGCGTAACACGTAGTAACTTTTCCACGCCGGGCCTCGCAGCTGCTGTCGCTCTGCAGCGCCACCGGCCCGAGGGTGCTGGCCTGCTGAGCCTGGGGCAGCCGGGCACGGCTCCGCGGGCGCCGAGGTGCCGCAAAGCCTCCTGAGGCGCCAAGGGCGGGAAGGAGGCAGCAGCCCTGCTGCGGCAGTCCTCTCCCTCAGTCTGGGCCCCTGCTCGGCCTGGTGGCCCCCAAACTTTAGCCTGGGCTGCCTCTAAAGCCGTCTCGTACCCAGGGGCCGTCACGGAGCTTTTTTCTGCCGCTTTTTACCTCAGATGCCTCAGCAGGGCCGCGCCGAGGGCCCCGGAGCCACCGCATTCCCGCGCTCCCCGCCGCCCGGCCCTCCTCGGCTGCCGTGGCCGGCGGGCTCCGCCAGGGGGGGCCGCGACGGTGCCCGGGCCCTGCCGCACGGTGACGGTGGAGGTGGGGGGCAGGTGAGGGGGCTCCCTGAGGGAGCGGGGGAGCAGCGGGGAGGCCTTCCCGGGTGTTCCCCGCTCCCTGAGCCTGGGCTGCGGCGCTGGCTGAGGAGTGGCCTTCCGTACCGGTTCTGGGCAGGGGACCAGAGGCCGCCGCGGCGCCGGAGTCAGTGGGGAGAGCTGTCCCGGGCGCTGGGTTAAACAAACGTGAGGAGAAATGGCCGCTGGTTATTGCTGCGTGCCGTTCCTCACGCACGGTGGGTGAAGAGCAGGTGTATTTCTCTCTCCTGCACGCAGAAGGGGATATTCTGCAGCCGTGGAGGGAAAAGGTGTTACCTGGGTGTGCAGGCAGCTCCCCTTTTCTCGTGAGGGTACAGCAGGTGTGTACCTCAGTTTTCTAGTGGCAAGACTCTAAAACCCAACTTGAAGAGGTGGGTGATTCATCTTCCAGCGCGAGCAAAGCATTTTGTCTCTCAGCCATAGGTGTACCTTCAGGTGACATCGATGTGGCTGCAAGTCTTTGCTTCTAGGTGACAGAAGCAGGACATTTGAGGCAAAAGCACATTAAAGTCAGGGGGTTTGGTCACTTTTGGTCAAAGAGTTTCCGTATCTAATGAGGTTTTTTATGTCTAATATGAAGTGTAGCAGACGTTCGGTACGGTAGATGCTGGAGATGAATGCAGATGGTACTGGAAAACTTATTTGAATTCCTTGTGATAAATATTATTTCTTTCCAATAGAAAGATGGAACTGTCTTCTGGAAAGCTTGCTAGGTTTGCTGATGGATCTGCTGTTGTTAAGGTAAAAAGAAAAAAAAAATGTTGAAATTTGTGCAGCTTCCAACATTCTGGATCTGAACAGTCATTGTTAGGACATCAGAGCCTGTTAAAAGGATGTAGAGCCTCAAGTGGCAATCCCTAATGAATGTACAGCTGGGTTTTGTAGGGAAAAAAAATTGTTTGAAAAGTAAAAATAATGTTGTGAAACATGTATTTTTGTGGTTGTTTTCTTCAAAGAATATTCTGGAGTTTCAGTTTGTTAATAAATTTAGGACTTCAGACAATATTTTGGTTGCAGGTAGCTTCAATGAGTTTTCTTGTGGTTTTTTTATCTTAATCCAGCTAGGTGACACAGCAGTCATGGTCACAGCAGTCAGTAAAACGAAGCCTTCTGCATCTCAGTTTATGCCACTGGTGGTAAGTACTAATGACAAAATTAGTTTTGTGATAATCAGTGGTAGCCTTAGCAGTAGTAGTCATTAAATAGTGGAGTTGAAGGTGCTGGAGGGAATGAGGAATTCGAGTAAAAACTGCAGACCTTGGACTTGAGAATAGCAGTCTATGATTAAATGACTAGAGCTATGGATGTGGGATGAGCAGTGGATGTTGTCTACCCTGAGTTTAGCAAGGCTTTCCACAAAAGCCTCGTGGACTTTGTCTGCCACAACATCCACGCTCAGACTTTATATTTTAGATGTGTGGAATACTGGTTGGATTATGAGGCTTGAAGTGGTGTGCTTATTTAGGCTTAATGATTCAAGTTCTACCTTGAGGCTGCATAATAGTGAGTTCCTTAGGGGGCCTATCCTGGGTCACAGCCTGTTTCATGCTCATATTGGTGACCTGGAATTCCTGCTCATCAAGTCTGCAGATGATGCCAAGCTGGGGGAGTGTAGATGATGTGCTCAGAAGCAGGGCTGCCCTCCGGAGAGGAGGGACCAGGGGCTGGAGGAATGAGCTGATGAGAACCTTGTGAAATTCTATGAGGACAAACACAAAGTTCTGAACTTGGGGTGCACTAGTGCCCTGCAGCAGTTCAGGCTGGGGTCTGACTGGCTGGGCAGTCCATCCATCATATAGAAGGGCAGGGTCCATTTGGGCATCAGGACAAAGCCTTGAGTAAAGTAGTCTGAATTCAGAGTTGACCTTGCTCTGGTCAGGAAATTGGACTCTAGACCTTCTGAGGTGTCCCTTCCAACCTGAGTGATTTTTGTGGCTCTGAAACCAGTAATCTGTTGTCTTTAGGAACCCTGTTTTGTTTTTAAAAGGTCGACTATCGTCAGAAAGCTGCTGCAGCAGGAAGAATTCCTACAAACTATCTAAGAAGAGAACTTGGTTCCACTGATAAAGAAATCCTTACAAGCAGAGTAATAGGTAGGCTGAAACACTTTATTTACAATACATTTAAAATATTTTGTAATATCCTCGTGAATGTTTGAAAAGATAGTAATTTCTAACTGCTGTTTGCAGAGTTGATTGTTTCTGCAGTAATGTCAGAAGCAAACAAACTTGTAGTTTTGTGTTTACCAGTACTGATTTTGAAAATATATCAAGTGGGGCTGTGTGCATACTGCTTTATATATGAGCCTGGATCTTGAGAAACCTTGTTGTCATCTTTGTTGATGTTATTGTCTGTAAGATCTTGCCCTAACTGCAGAGATGTTACCTCTGCAGTCACACATCTCTCTGGAGAGGTGGAAGAGACAACCAAGCTAAATTCTGAAATGCAGAGAGGCAGACTTACTGATTGGTATATACTCCTTCTCTTCCTCTTGATCCTGCTTGAAAAGTCATCTCCGTTCGTGTATAAGAGAATACCTTGAATTTCAGTGTTTATGTAATCTGATGTCAAATACATCAGCATCTTAAGTCAGCCATGAAAAGAATTAGGAGAAGGAACAGCCTATAAGGCCTGGGCTGTTACACAGAGTCCTATACACTTAAGACTGAAATAAAATTAATAGGAGATCTACACATCGTGGAAATAATGCGGTATTTTGAACATACATGCTTTTGTTGCTTTTCTTGCTTTGAGGACTGTGTCCCTTCATTGAAGATATTTCTGGTGAAACACAAGCAATATATTAAATAGTATCCTAAAGCATAGAAGACTTTTTCCATGTTTTTACCTTGCCAGTGGGTATGCTTACCCATATTTATTTTACTCTGAGTGCCACTGAAATTTTAGAGTTGATTACATTTCATGCTAAATTTCCTTCTGGGTTCTCTGCCTTTTCTCTCCTTTTTTAGTTTGTTTGGGTCTTTCATTTGAACTGTTTTGTCAGTTGCTTGTGGGGTTATTACAAGACAAACTGAATACTAATTACTGAAAACCAAGTACTACTAAGACTGAATATTTCTTTTGCAGATCGGTCAATCAGACCACTCTTTCCAGTAGGCTACTTCTATGATACACAGGTAGGTCACGTTTACTGTCCTTAACTGTAGCTACCTTCAGAATGGAAAACTGGGGTACGTCCAATGAAAATTTCACGTGATATTGGCACTGTTGTAAGAAAAGCTGTTTTCATTAGCATCTAGGAGGGGTTTACGCTTTGAAAAACAGTCTAATAGTGTAATGCTGCTTTTTAGTTTGTCATCTCCTTGTCTTAAATTATCTTTATTACGTGCTAATTTCCAACTTTTGTTGTAGAGAGACAGGAGCAAAATTCAAATATCCTCTGTACAACAAAGGAAAGAAAGGCTAACAGTATACGTTATACGATATGATACAATATTATACATTCGTGGGTTCTTGTGAGCTTTCTAGTTTAAATAGTTGAACGAATTCTCATTTGCAGTATAAGCTTGTATAAATGTGGAATATTTTGTTTGATTGTCCTTAGCTTTGTATTGACAGCTAATAAAAATGTATAAGTCAAAATTATTCATTGTCTTTTATCTTATACCAGATCCTTTGTAATCTTTTAGCAGTAGATGGTGTCAATGATCCCGATGTTCTGGCGATTAATGGAGGTAAGAGGACTGTTGAAAATCACTGCTTCTGCGTGATTTAATATGATCCATTTTTTCTAATACAGACTTTTATGTCTTCATTCTAGCTTCTGCAGCACTTGCATTATCTGATATCCCATGGAATGGTCCTATCGGTAAGTAAATACTTTGAAATGGTGGGTGACTTGAACGTAATGGAAGGCTTAGACCACAGTTCCTGCTTTCTTTTTTTAACAGGAATCTGAATCGAAAGTCCACTATCTTTTGTTTCAAGTCTTGAAAATCATTTTACAATGGATAGGATTATTGCACTTCAATGTGTTATTTTCCCTGGACTAAATATGCTGTAAGGATTTATAATCCAGAAATTTTATAGTATAGAGACCAATAGCTTAATTTTTTCTTTAGAGAAACTTAGTCTTGAAAAGCAGTGTTTAGAAAGTAGCTGGATAAGAATGCTTTTTCTACAGGAACTCAAGAAGAGCTTGCTTTCACTGTGAATATTTTATGGGAAGAGAAATGTTCTAGCCAAGAACTAATATTTAGCTGTATTTTCCTTTCACCTGCCTTTTTTCTAGAAAACACATGCTCAAATGATTTAAACAAACAAACAAAAAAAAAACCCCAAAAAAACCTCACTGGACTTACAGCCTTGTCTATAATACTACTTGGCATTACATGCCTACCCAGTAATACTACTCAAAAGAAATTCAAGAACAGATAATTTTGCCTTACAGATTTGTTCTTAATATCTAGCTAACATGCTAATACTTTAAAATTAATCTGTAGCTTTAATTATTGTTTTTAGACTTAGCATTTTCAAAGTAAAATAATGTCTTAAAGAACTTCCTTATAATAATAATAATTTTCTGGAGTTTCTTTGTAGGTGCAGTAAGGGTAGGACTGGTTGACGGAGAAGCTATTATCAATCCAACTCGAAAACAGATGTCTTCTAGTGCTTTAAATTTAGTTGTTGCTGGAGCTCCTCAAAATCAAGTTGGTAAGTAGGTTAATTATTAATAACTGTTGCATGTTTGAAAATCAAGTAGGTGCCTCTGCAGGTATTTTCCTACTCTTTGAAATTTGTATTTTTACACAGCAGTAGGAATAAGCAACAGTGATAGGTTAGGTAAAGTCCATTATATTTCTGCAGCTTAATGGTAATCTGTATTTCCTCAGTTGAGTTAGACTGCTATAGAAATAAAATGGTAATTTATTTAATTTTTACCTTTCCATTGATAGTTATGTTGGAAGCAACCGCTGAGAATATACTGCAACAAGACTTCTGTCATGCCATCAAAGTAGGACTGAAGCATACCCAGCAAATAATTCAGGGAATTCAACAGCTAGTGAAAGAACAAGGTGGTGTCAAGAGAACTGTTCAGAAGTTATTTGTTGCTCCTGAAGAGATTGTGGAGTGTGCAAATAAGTAAGTTCAGAACAAATAATTTTGATCTAAATTCTGTTAAGCGACTCCAAATGCTTATTTAAGGATTATTTAATTTGACAAGCTCCAATCAGGTAGTTTGGAGGTTTTGTTTAACAAAATAGCATGTTTAAAATGTTCAGAATTACTTGCTGCGTTTTGCATAGAAACTTGGAACGTGGCCTTCAGCTTTCTTGTTTTATACTTAGTAAGAAGGACAGGGCAAAACAAATATCCTGAAAACCCAGTGGAAGTATTGTAAGTTAATATGCCACTCCTGTGGAATGGTGACAAAAGGAGTTTGGATATGTTGGCCTGTGTGTGCTCTGCTGTGGAAGTGATAACTGCTTTCAGAGAGGTGGCAGGAGAGCAGGCAGGAAAGACAGCTGGAGCTAGCAATGTTTGTGAATGTCAGTCTGGTGCTTTCATACTGCTAATGAAAACAAACAAACAGTCCTCAAAAGAAACTAATTGTATAAGTTTTTTAAGCTGTGTTTTCAAAAATTCTTTCTTTTCTTCCAAAAGACTTGCTTTTAACAAGATCTATGCGGTGTTCACAGATTCTAACCATGATAAAGTAAGTAATGGATTCAAACATGATGTAATAGTTTTTTGATTAATACCATAATGAAACTGTAGTAAGATTTAGTTTCTTTAACGTTAAAACTCTTCTCCTCCTCTGCATGTATTTGCAAGAGTAATAATAAATTGTTCTGTACGTTCTTATCTACCAGAATATTTGTTTGCAGTACATTATTGATCTTTGAATTTGTGTGTCAATCCTATTACTTACTCCTTGAGTTTTACAGAATTTTAAAACAAAACAAAAACCCAACAACCCAAACCTCTTTTTGTTATTCTGCCCTGTAGAGTTAACTGGTTGCAATTACTGTGTTCTAGATTTCTAGAGATGAAGCAATTAACAAAATAAGGCTTGAAACAGAAGAACAGCTGAAAGGTATTATTTTCTGCTTTCTTAGTATTTAGAGAATGCTTAAACAGAGCTAGCACTACTTAAAAGTTACAGTGTGTGCTTTGTTGGCCAAGCTATTTTACTAAAAGCTCTATAAAATTCATTTTCCAACTTCAGACGCAATTTCTTTTCTATACCCAGAAAAATTTCCAGAGGCTGAGCCTTATGAAATCATGGAATCTTTCAACGTAGTTTCAAAGGATATTTTTAGAAATCTTGTTCTGAATGAATATAGAAGGTAAGTGTATCAAACTCCTGGTGAATAATATTTCCGTCCACTTTTTACCCAAGACTATAGTTTCATTGTTCTCATAATTTCTGCTTGTAACTTCAGGTGTGACGGGAGAGATTTGACTTCCCTCAGAGATATTAAATGTGAAGTGAACATGTTTAAAATGCTTCATGGATCAGCCTTATTTCAGAGAGGTCAAACACAGGTAGTATCTTTATACATCAGAAATTATAAATCAATTTATCAAAAGCGGAAAGATCTGTATCTTTCATTTAAATGCAAAGTTTCTCTGTTCTTCACATTCAAATAGTAGTAACTAGAAAACAGTTCAGATTAAATGAAAATATATCTGAGTCCATTAAAACAGTAGACAAATCTTGCCTCCTTGCTACATGAAGAGTGCAAATGTTAGGATAACTTTCCTAAGCATATGTGCCCAGGAGTAGTCTGGTAAGCTTTGTTGTGTCTTCAGACTTTCTGAAGAATGTCTAGTAACCACGGTTAGAAGCTGTAAGAATTCTCCTTGTTCAGTCCAGGTTGGCAGATTGGGGCATTTTTGGTTGGTTGGGTTTTGTCTTGGAGGGAAGTGGTTTGAGAAGAAAGCTTTCCAATTCAGGATGGCTTAAAGTAAAATTGCTTGTTAATAAGATAAGTCCAAAATCATATCTCTTTCATCCCTCTATGTAGACTTCTATGTTAAAGATATCTGTTGAAACAAAAGCTTTTCATGTAAAATACAATCCTGTTCATTTTTAGAACAATGGGTGACTTGGTTAATGGGTTATTGGTGTATATATAGAATCATAAAATCGTTAAGGTTAGAAAAGACCTCTGAGATCATCTAGTCCAACCGTCAACCCAACACCACCATGCCTACTAAACCATGTCCTGAAGTGCCACATCGACACGTTCTTTTTTTTGTACAACTCGAGGGATGGGGACTCAGTGTGGTCCCCTCTTATCCCACTAAAAATAACACGTGCCAGAAGTCTACGCAATAAACAGGCTTGCTCTTTTGCACAACGTTGTGGCTGCATCTGGCCCTGGCTCTTAAATGAAGTTCGGTTTCTTGGTGAACAAGCTGTCCTAGGCTCCTACCAGGTTAAGAAGCATTAAATTAGTATTTTTAAATGTGATCACTTGTAAGATTGCATAATCTTTACAGGTTATGAATAAGTTTGTGTGATGAAAAAAAAAAAAAAAAAGAAGTTGGAGACGTGGTAGGTGATGGCATCATATTTGTTGGTGAAATATATTTTTTTTTTTAATTCTTCATAACCAGTAAAATCTGTGAAACATGGACGCATTTGAGAGCAGTTTATTTACCCTCTGTCTTTTTATTCTAGGTTCTCTGTACAGTTACATTTGACTCCATAGAATCAAGTGTAAAATCAGATCTTATCTCAACAGCAGTGAGGTATGTATATCTTTTGTGTTTCGTCAGTGGTAATAAAAGAGGGTGAACATTTAAGCACATTTGCTAAACATTCTTTGGACTTTCATATATATATATACCTATGCATCCATTAGGACTGAAAAATGTGTAAAATTAGACTTTGAAGTGGCCTATTTTCAAGAAATCTTGGCATTTGTTTTTTTGTTAAAATGCCGTTAATTCCATAGACATGCATTTGAAATTGGAGGGTATTACAAGTAACATCCAGTCTGTTTTTGAGAGAAAGAAAATAGCGAATTACTCTTGCATCTGTAAAACTGTGCTCATATATCAAGTCTCTTTAAATAAAATGATTGATGAAAGTTGATTCTCTCTTTATTCCTACTATTCATCATCACACTTGGAACTTGATGTGTATTCTACTCCTTTAATGTATTTCTCATAAGGTTTTGAAGTTTTGCTCGATAGGTTGGATGCACAGAGCCTGTGAAGTGCTGTTCTGTTTGTCAAGTTTGGCTCAAATCAGGGGAAAAAAAAGGCAGATAATTTGAGGGGGGGGTGTTCCCCCAACCGAATCAGCCCATCTAAATATTCTCATTTTGTCCCAAAATAAAAATGTTCAGAGGGTGATAACACTTGTGTTCTTTTTTTAATGGAGTAAGGAAAATTTAACTTAGGATACACCAGGCAAGTCTTTGTGCTGTTAACCTTTTGTTGCTGAGGGCTAACTTGTTGGGTTGGGGAAACTCCTTCCCTTTAAAGCTGCAGTTCCGCGATCTCGTCCCACTAGTGTGGGAGCTTTTACATTTTAGTGTGTCAGCTTTGCTTTAGTGAAATCTTTTGGCCTAGAGGTGCTTGTTCATATTCTGTAGCTTTGGTATTCTTGGAAATTAGTTTGTCTTACATCATGGGTTTTAATTAGCAGTCAGTAGGTTGCTTCATGAATGAGGGGTTGCCTCTATATGAAGCTACAGGCAAATCTTGACTTCAAGCGACTTTCTTTATAGATGAGCTTTTTTGTATTTATTGCGAAGAGTCAAGCCTTGTGGTGCTTTGGTAACTTTTTTTGAGCACAGGTGAGGTTTTTTATTTAGTCAAGAGCTATTTTGTGGCTACAGAGATTTTCAATTTTCCTTCTGAGTGCTTACTGAGTCCTTACTGCAATGTCTACAGTAAGATGCTGATGTTCTTGAAGTTTGAATCTTTTATTTCTTCCTTCAGGCACAGCAGAACCAGCATAAGGAACTGATAGGGCCTGTTCTAGTCTAAACAGCTAGAGACACTGTTTTAAGGATAGTGATTAACACATGAGGCTTTTTCTTTGTAGACTGTGCTTTTTAATTTGTTCACTACGTAGAAAACCTTAGCAAAAATGTGGGCGATCAGCAAATCTATTGATTTTGGGTTTTTTGCTGGGGCTGTTTGTAAGCATAACGGAGTATAATCTTATATATTGCCTATTGTATGTAAGATGTGTTTGGTTACTCTTTTTTGACATGATCTTGTTTTTAATTAATAGTGGAATAAAAGATAAAAACTTCATGCTGCATTACGAGGTGAGAGTTTTACTGTGTCACAGCTTTCTGCATGGTTCACAGAAGGGCTCCGTGTCTTGCTTTTAAAGGTGAAATTGATCACTTCCAAGGATATAAATTATTTCCGGATTTGCTTAAATTTATTAATTTTAACTCGTACATGAATTCATACTGCAGTTTATGAACAAAAGTGCTGGTTTCCTGAAAAGCACTTGATAGTTTGTGCATTGCCACTTTATACAGCCTTTTTAATATCTTAACATTAGGTTAGCTCTTTAAGAATGGGTTATTACTGAAAGCAGGATTAACCTGCTCTATTATTTTTAGTAAACTCTTAATAAGATGTTCAGCTGATATATACAACAATAGCAAATAAGTGCTTTTACGTGTTGGATCTCTCTCAGCCTTTGGAACTTGCCCAAAGTACTTCGTACAGGCAACAGGCGTATCTTGTTCCATTATCTGTACGACAGAAGCAAGATTTGTGATACGTTGTTTGACAAGTTTAATTGGAGTAAGCTGCCTGTGTTGTTTTTCAACTACCTTGCAATTGCTTTATTCTCTTTTGTTCTGTGGAAGTAAAACATTTGGTAAACGCTACCAAAACTTGTCCTGCTTTGCGAACTAAGCGATTGATAGAAATTATGTGGTGGTTTTGGTTTGTCTTTTTTTGTTTTTTTTTTTTTTTTTTTTTTAATTTGTTTTTACCTTGAGATGCACCAAAATGTTAAAGAATTTTATTCTAAATGTATGTTTTAAAATGGAGAAAGTTGCTATTAGAGAAAATCAACTATACACATTGCTTTACTTCATAGTTTCCTCCTTACGCAACTAATGAGATCGGCAAAGTTACTGGTATGAACAGAAGAGAACTTGGACATGGTAAGTTCAGACTAGAGAAGTCCCGTGCTGTAAGTTTCGATATTTTGTCTAATATTACTTATGGATCACTTGATTGAATTTTTTTTTTTTTTTTTTTTTTT